>PYAF01000045.1:242962-304013 GCA_007407185.1 Glycine tomentella
CCTTGGGCATCTCATGTTGTGATCCCAGATGGCTGGGAGTATGTGGATGAGCTGAGAATATATCTCTAGCTCTTTTCTCTGTTTATTTTCGTATGTCTTGATGGTAAACCAGGGTGAGGGAGGTTTTCCCAGGACCCTGAGCTTACTGAGACGTATGTCTCACCCTATGTGGGGTTTGTGGTTTTCAGGTGCTTCTTCTAGAGCAGAGAAGCGACCTCAGGGCAGGAGGCCCTAGTGGAGGTGACTGGCCGGAGGAGGCTGCAGTAGAAGACTGATACAGAGCTTCCAGAGGGGGAGCTGGTCTTAGCTTTGTTTTCGAGCAGGGTGTGTGTGTACACCCGACTTCTGTACATATTGTATAAATGACCGCATGTGGTCATGTTTCTGAGCATGTATATGTACAGATAAGATTGTATAAAGTTATGTTCCTCCTGAGTATATTTGTATAGTATGTATCTGCATATGTTGTGTATGTTTTATCTGGATCAGTTCTATCTGTTTTATGCTTTAGTTGTGTTTTAAATTTCATACATAATGTAATCAAGAAAAACGATCTTGTCGCTTCCGCACACCGCATGTATAACGCTTTTAGCGTGGTTTGGTATCATTAATGTTGGCACGTCTGGGGTGTTACATAACACTTGGTAACCGCTTACACCTAAAGTTTATCAATTACACAAGGACTCTTGTGAGTTCATGTAACTTGTTTTTGAAAGAAGCAAGACTTCATGTTTTTATCAACTAGAGATTGGGATAATTGATTACAAGAGGCTTGAATTTTTGTAGAGAGACAGGACACTAACATGTAATCGATTACATTTTTTTTTAATAGATTTCATGAAGTTCAGAAAATTGATTTGAAAACACTATGACAACACAATAATCGGTTACAAGTAATTTTAATCAATTGCAAGTAATGTTAATCGATTACATATGCTTGAGGCAGAACTTAAACTTCCAATTAACATTTTAATCGGTTGCACTTTGAATTATTTGACTAAAGTTGTTATGTCAGATAATTTTTATAAATAGCTTAACCTTATCAAGTGTTTCTAAGCTTCAAAACATTTCAAATCTTTAAGACTCATGAAAAGGGAGTTGGGAAAAGGGTTTTGGCCAAGAGTGATGACGTTTAACAAGATTCAAATCTTTGCTTAGAAGATCAAAGTCTTGGCTATCTCGTGTGGACAACCTTGTGCTACAAGGATTAGATTGACTTTTTTCGATGATTTTGTTTTGTCAATTATCTTCTTGTGAAATCTGAAATAGATTTTTTCATATTCTTGAAAAGAGTTTTACAAGGGGCATTTGTCTTTCTGTCTTGTAGGGATCAAGTTAGGAAAAATATTTTTATTTTCTTGTATGTGCAATATGCTTAATACATTGAAATTCACATTGAAAGATTTGACTCAGGTTGTAACACCTCAACTTATGATCTTGTTATTATTGATTTTTAATGAAAATTCTTTTCAAGTTACTTAAGAGTACCCAATTGAATATAATAAAATTTTGCCAATAACTGATACTCCAAGAAAATTTCATTACTGAGTAATATTTATAAATCTGAAGTAATATATATAATAAGATTAGAAACTGACATTGGTTCTATTACATAGTACAACTAATTCAAAACATTCTGTAACAAAAAAATACATCTTCAAACAAAATTCGTTTTTTGTAGACAGCTAATAGTCTCTCTTCGCTGTTCATCTGCTCGCCCGAATAAAATCAAGGTCATAGCAGGTATCAACCATAGACGCAAAGTACATGGTAAGTTTATGATAAACATAATTTAAGCAACATAATATATTCAATATGCAGATATTCATAACAACATCCTCAAAGATGCATGATTCTCTTATACTCTTATCATGATGCATGATTCTCTTAAACTCTTATCATGTGTTACCAACAGTAAAGATAGCCTCATCCCAGTGGCACAGAACTGAAAAGATCAGTCAGGCTACCACAGTGTTACAATAGGATTCTAACCTACACTTCATGTGATCATCATGAGTGGCGTGATTTTCCCACTGCCGAGTCACCCCCCAGCTCAGACTCCTCTTGTCTGAATGCTCAAACGTAGTTCCTGCAGCTATTTGACATACCTCATCTCTGAGGCAACTCTTATACACACCTCTACTCTGAGGCAACTCTTATGCACATGAGACACATAAATCTGATTCACTTAATGCATAACTCTTTTCATTTTATCAACTCATTTATTTTCAACATCAATCTTCAATCGTTGTCTCATATATTTTACTCAAAAATTCAACATAAATCAAGTACAGAACTCAGCTTGATACTCATGTACAGAAACTCAACGTATCATTTATGTACAGAGATTCATAGAAACACTCAACAACACATAAAACTTCATTTAAGCACTCAATCATGTAACCATAACTCAAGTCCAACAATTTCTCTGATACAAGTCATACTACACAGAACTTCAAGCATTTATTCAAACACAAACAACACTTAAACTATCTTTATCATAAAACTTCCCCATACATACCTTAAAACCTCTTAATAAGCTTATCTTTCTCTTCCTGAAGGTGCTAGCTTTACACGTGATTTTTCAAGGGGGAATGGAGTCTCTTTATGCTTTTGAAAATGAAGGATAAAAATGAAATGAAAGAGATAAGAGAAGAGTAGTTCACGTGAAGGTGGGTAGAAAGGAAAACTTTGAAGAATGATTTTCACTTAAGGCCTTTCTCCCTTTATATAGAGTTTGGAAAATAATAAAATATTCAAGGACATTTCCTCCCTTTCTAGCTAGTTACTCCCATTTGGTTTCATTAGAACTTAGTTTCATCTCATTCCATTCCATCCTAACCAAGCTCATAATGACTCTTGCTAAATATCTTCCAACTTTACAAAAATCTTCTAAGCCATGATGACTCATTTACAAGTGTCTTACCACTTGTCATGTGTCATGAAGCTTCTTTTCCCTTCTTTAATCTTCACATAATCACCAAGGAATAAGAGAAGATTTTTCTTCTCTTCATGCCATCTTGTACACATGTCTTTCAAGGTTATGATGGTTTCTTATCTCTTCATCAATGGTGGCTTACAAGTGGCTAGATATTTCTTAAGCCTTCATAATTGCACCTTATCATTTTAATTTATGAATCTTAACATATTTTTCTACTTATTATGTTTTTATTTCCTTAAAGAGAAGAAAATTGTATGGTTCTCCTTGTGTCCATATGTCACCTTTCATTAAGAAGAAAAATTCAATTCCAACATGATTTCACACATGGCATTCTTTAAGAGGAAGTAAAGTTCAATTTGAACTCTTCTACCTAAAGGATAATATTAAATAATAGAACTCTAGAGTTTTTCAGAAACTGACTTCAATTACAGTATAAATTTTTCACAAGCAGTCTATATAAATATTAGAATACATGAATACCCAATAGTTTATTCTTTATTGTTCATCCTACAAACATTAGAATAATAATTTTATTCACAATATAACCATATGTCCAAATAATGAAATAAAAGTTGTATTCCATTATATTTCATTTTATTTTATCCAATGAATCGGAAATATGTATAAGAAATTTACAATAACTTATATATTTGACTAAATTAACTCAGTTAGACTCTTTTAATCAATGTATTTGATTTCATCCCATCTCATATATTTCCATTAATCCATAAGTAGATTAAGTCCATGTTTGGATTCACATTAAATTACCCCTAAATCATGTCGAAATACCAATTAATGTGATTTTAAACAAAATTTCACTATTTTGTTGTTATACTTTGAGAAATTGATTGAGTTCAAAATTGATTATGAATTAAAACATTTTTAGGTAGCTTTTGCGTTGGATAAAAAAATTTATACCAAGTTTAACTATTAACTTATATGATAAAAAATATTAAAATATAAACCACATTGCTTTAAAATCAATTTTAATCAAAATAGTTTAATTAAATTTTTTTTTCAACACTTATCCATACACATGTTAAGCTAAGTAACTTATGCATTATATAATTTTTTATATAAAACTTTACTAATTACTCACTTTTAGAAAAATAACATCCAAACAAAAATTACTTCAATTCAAAACAATTTAAATTTAAATAAGTTTTACAAATACTGAATAAAACACCCACTAATAGAATAAAATAAAAAAATTATTTGAATTAAAATTATTTAATATATAATAAATAAAAACGTAAAATCCACATTAAAATTAATAAAATTACACACAACCAAACATACCTGCAAACTAGACTTCTACACAATTATTTTTTTTATTCTTTTTCCCATGATAACCAAACAAGAAAAAGTTGTGATCAATTGGATAAAAAAACTCTTTGACCAAGGAAAGACAAAATTGTAAAACATTATCTCTTTGAATGACCAAAATGCCCCTAAACAAAAAATGTGAACCGTTGGATCAGCAATCTCTCTGGTCAAACAACAATTTATAATGAACCCCTAGACACTGAGTAAATTACAAGGGAAACAACATTGCAACCCAGAAAATGAAGGGGCAGTATGGGAACCTAATAATAAATCAGTGATAATATTAATTTGGGGTACCACTAGGAGCAGGTTTGCACTTTGCTCCCTTGTTTTTCTGCGGCATATGCTTCTAACCTCTCAAACTCTCAATTACTCTAACAGGTCCGTACACACACCCTTCTGTGTTTCTAAAACCCTTTTTTTTCTCTATTTTTTGAATTTCACAGTTACTCAGTTATAGGGATTTAATCATTCTCGCCCCTTATTGCATGTTTAGAATTGCTGAGTGCATTCACTTATGCCCCTTGACTTGAAGAGAAATGAGTGCCTCCGTAATTTTTTTTCTTCCGGTGGGACGGCTTATTCAAGCCCTTTTACTGTTTTTTTTTTTTTTTTTATCTGTTGTGGAAAAAAATTTCTCAACTGTGTGTATTCGCTTGTTGATATTAGAACAGATTAGGGTTTTGTCGTTTACTTTTTATCTGGTGTTTGAATGTTGCTTCTGTTTGGGATTGTGATGATTTTGCGAGAAAACAAGTGCCAATGGCATACTAGTCCTGTTTAACATCAGGGTTTTAATTAATTTAGTAATTTGTGATGGTGCAGGGTTGTAAATGGTCAGCATTTGTAGGGCTGGTTTTTGAAGTTGTAGTTGTTGGGGAGATTTTTTCTTCCTTCAAGGTGGAAGGTTAGGGTGAAGGAGTGCTACACGAACCCCCATACAAAGCAGGTATGCTGCAACCCTAAGCAACAAAGTACAGACACTTCAAAATTGTAGCTGTGACTTGTAACCATGTTGGATAAATATTTTTGCCTGGCACTTCAAGTACTCCTAATTTCATATTATACAATATTTCATTTTTTTTTTAAACTTTTAGACCAGTATATATGGAAATATCAGGATAATTGAAAAAAATGAAAACATTTTTATTTTCCTGTAATGATTTTTGATTTATGCTAACTTTTAAAATATTGATTCTTTCTTTAGATTTACGATTTTTTTAAAATTAATTTTAAAGGTCATACCAACTTTATGCGCTTAATGAAGGTTATATTATGTAATTATTAAAATTTCTTGTATCTTAGTATATTTGTTGTGTCTTAGTAAGTTTGTCGTATCTTAGTAAATTTGTTGTATCGTTGTGTCTGTATCTGTCATATCCGTTCCCATGTCCCACGTTGTATTTGTGTTCTCTAGAGTCTGCTGGCTGAATTTGCAGTTTGCCTATGAAGGGGGATTGTTGGCAGTGAGAAATTGAGAATCAAACTTCAAGCTAAGTATTTTGATTAGCTGAACCAACCTCTGGATGGATGGAAGCATCCTCTGTTTTTACTTAACACTTCTATTGGTTTTATGTACTTTATGCCTATGGTGCTTGGGGTTGCTTGGCCCCAAAATAAACAATAAATAAAACTAGATGAAAAGAGGGGGAGGATAGTACAAAGAAAGCAGCTTATCTTGATAATTCTTGCTTGGTCCCAGAATAAACAGAAAATAAGCTAAATGAAAAGATGGGGAGGATAATACAAAGAAAGCACCTTATGTTGATGATTCTTCTTTTTTTCCTCAGATATTCTGGTTGTTTTGTGCTTTAAATTCACACACATACAACTTATGGTGATCTAGAAACTGTGTCTTGGATTTCTATTATGTTTGCACTGCTGTTTTCCTAATGAATTGAAATATCTAATCCATTTACTGATGCTTTAATTTTATGTTTAGAAACCTGGTTGTGATATCAACTCCTTCCTTTTTTAAAGATTTTTTTTTCGTCAATGTGGGATCTAATAGTTGCAAGTTATACAATACCTGCAGGGTCAATCTGAATGTGAAGACTGTAATCTTTTGGGGGACTGGTGGAGTCTTGGAAGATTATTCACTATTTGCATTTCAATTTTGGCCAGTCTATTCTCGTAGCAGTTATAAATTAAATGTAGCTTGGTTGTCAGTTTACTTGGTCATAGCACTCGCTTTCAGGTTTTGAAATCTAGATTTTTAATGGAGTGCAATAAAGAAGAAGCTGTAAGGGCCAAGGAACTTGCTGAAAAGAAAATGCAAAACAAAGATTTCATTGGGGCTCGGAAATTTGCTCTTAAGGCTCAGCAGCTATATCCTGAGTTGGAGAATATCACTCAAATGCTTATTGTTTGTGATGTGCATTGCTCTGCAGAGCAGAAATTGTTTGGCAATGAGATGGACTGGTATAAAATTCTTCAAATTGAGCTGACGGCTAATGATACAACAATTAAGAAGCAATACAGGAAGTTTGCCCTCCAGCTTCATCCTGACAAAAACAAGTTTTCCGGTGCAGAAGCTGCGTTTAAGCTGATTGGGGAAGCTCAAAGAGTTCTTTTGGATAGAGAAAAACGATCTAGGCTTGACATGAATTTGCGCAGGGTTCCAACGAACAGAACTACTATGCCATCTCATCGTCAGCAGAATGTTCAGATGAGTTTTAATCCCGTGATGCAAACCAGTGTCAGGCCCAATTTTACAAACTTAAATCCTCAGCAGCAACGACAGTCTAGGCAGGCATCTCAGCAGGGGCCTAATGGTGGCCGCCTTACTTTTTGGACTATGTGCTCATTTTGTTCTGTTAGATATGAGTATTATAGGGAGGTTTTAAACAGATCTCTTCGCTGTCAACATTGCAGTAGGCCCTTCATTGCATATGATGTGAATATGCAAGGCACAACACCAGCAACTAATTCAAGTCAGCAAGCTTTTGGTGCACAGAACCATAGTCAGAATCATGGTGCTTTCAACGTTGCTGTTGGATCTCGAGGTAATTTGCATACTCGCCGGTCCAATACAGAATCACATAAGAAAAAAGGTCCTGCTGCTGATGTCTCTGTAAAGCCAAATGGAAAGAGAAGGAGAAAGCGAGTAGCAGAATCCAGTGAAAGTGCCGAATCTGTTGGTAGCACTGATTCTGAATCTGAAGAGGATATACTTTATGACAAGGATGATTTTTCTACTCATAGAGATGAGAATCCCCGTAGATCTACGCGGCAAAAGCATCATGTTTCCTACAATGAGAATGCGAGTGACGATGATGAAGGGGGTGGATCTCCATCTGGTGCTGGTGAAAATACTGGGGAGGTATCTAAAATGAATAATCAAAATGGTTTGGCTGCTGATCTGAAAGGTGATAAACAAGGGGTAAAGCAGAAGCAGAACTTGTATTCTGAAGAGAGCTTACAAAATATAGATGAGGAAATTAAGGAGGTGAGAGGAAAAGAGGCAGTGGGCAGCTCAAAGATAGACAAAGCTTCAGAGCATTCACCCTCAAAATCAACAACTCAACTAGATAATTTGGTTTATCCAGATGCAGAGTTCAGTGACTTTGACAAGGACAAGAAAGAGGGGTCTTTTGCCGTTGGGCAGATTTGGGCTATTTATGATACTGTAGATGGTATGCCTAGATTCTATGCTATAATCAGAAAAGTTTTCTCTCCTGGATTCAAGTTACAGATAACATGGTTTGAACCAGATCCTGATGAGCAAGATCAAGTCCACTGGGTAGAAGAGCAATTGCCAATTGCTTGTGGGAAACATAAACTTGGCATCACTGAAACCACTGAAGATCGTCTAAGTTTCTCTCATCTGATTGTTTGTGAAAAGATTGGCCGCCGTACTTATAAAGTATATCCTAGAAAGGGAGAAACTTGGGCTCTTTTTAAAAATTGGGATATCAAATGGCATATGGATGCAGAATCTCATCAGCAGTATGAATATGAATTTGTTGAAATCTTGTCAGATTATGTTGAAGGTGTGGGAGTAGTTGTTTCGTACTTAGCTAAATTGAAAGGTTTTGTGTGTCTCTTCTCTCGAATGGAGGGAGGTAATCGCACATTTCAAATTCCATCTACTGAGTTATTCAGATTCTCTCACAGGGTTCCATCTTTTAAAATGACTGGTCAGGAAAGAGTTGGTGTTCCTGTAGGATCTTATGAACTTGATCCGGTATCTTTGCCAATGAATCTTGAAGAGATTGCTGTTCCTGAACATTTGGAAGTAAATGTTGGTCATTGTCCATCTAGTGGGGTGGGCACAAGGTCTTCAGATATGTCGAAATTCACAATGAACTCAGAGGGAGATGCTTCTACTGAAAAGGTTAAGTGGGAAAGAAACAATTCAGCAGAGGATAACAAGGATCCTGTTGATCATATAGGTAATGGTAGTGACCCTTCAGCTTCAGCCACAGATGCTTTTGAAATTCCCGATCCTGAGTTCTGCAATTTTGATGCTGAGAGGTCCCTTGAAAAGTTTCAGGTTGGTCAGATTTGGGCATTTTATGGTGATGAGGATGGACTGCCAAAATACTATGGTCAGATTAAGAGGGTTAAGAGTAGTCCAGATCTTGAGTTGCAAGTTACTTATCTTACTAACTGCTGGCTACCGGAGAAATGTGTTAAATGGGAAGATAAGGATATGCTTATTTCCATTGGAAAATTTAAAATCAAACCAGGTGTGCGTCCCTGCACATATGCAAACACCTACTCTGTTTCACATCAGGTGCAGGTTATTACCGATGGTAAGAAGAAGGAATATGAAATTTTTCCAAGGGAAGGCGAAATCTGGGCATTGTATAGGAATTGGACGACTAAAATAAAACGTTCCGACTTGTTAAACCTGGAATATGACATAGTTGAAGTTGTTGGAGAACATGATTTATGGATGGATGTTTTACCTTTGGAGTTGGTAAGTGGTTATAATTCAGTTTTCAAGCGCAAGTCAAATGCAGGATCAGCTAGCGCCACAAAAATATACTGGAAAGATTTGCTCAGGTTCTCCCACAAAATCCCTGCCTTCGAACTGACAGAAGAACAAGAAGGCAATCTGAGAGGCTTCTGGGAACTTGATCCGGGAGCAGTACCCCTTCATTATTTTAACAACAAATAAAAAGAAGCCTTGGGTTCCTGAACTGAACATGAATAGGTCTGATGTATTTATGTGTCACTCTTTTGCCAGGAAGCAAAATTTTCTATCCTAATGGCATTTTTTAACTAGTTTTTTTTTTTTTTTTTTGTCTCAGTAGTCGTTGCTTAAATTAGATAAGAAAAAAACAATACACTTTTCTGTGTCTATGCAGTAGTAGCTCCTGCATGATCACAGTTGTCAGTTGATATGACATCACCTGAGAATCCCTAAGATATTGTTCCAGCTGCCTCAAGGTATGGAGGTATTGCTGGCTCTCATTTGCATTCTTTGTTTTGTTTCTCTTCCATTAGAATTCGAGTTGCGTTAAGTGTTATGCTACAAAATCAGTATTTACTAAAGTAATTGAGTTTAACCAACAACCACATGTGGGGTGCAATAGCCTTGAGTATGCAAGGTATCTCAGCATGCATGATCTGTTTTGTTATGGAAGGGGAGCCAAGAGCTATGCAATGTTATTGCGTCATTCAGACATGACTTGCACAAATATAATACATTTCATGGCTGGTTGGCAAATATATAAGAAGCTCGAAATTAAAATACTACTAAAATAATTTCTCAAAAAATGCTACAAGTAATTAAAAATAAACTTGTTTTTCAAAGCAAATTCTTCATCTATTAGAAAAAAGCTAAAGACTATAACTAAAAGTACTTGACAAACATACTTTCAAAATCAAGTAAAAAAAAGTCAAACAACCCATAAAAGATGTTTGGTGCAGCTAAGAAAATTATGCCAATGATCTTGAAGTACATACTTAATTACACCAATCATCTTTTATGACAATCCTGTTTTACTTGTGGTAGTCAGACAATTTTTTAAAATACATGTGTAATTTATTTATAAATAATGGTTTTTAGATTTTAGACATATCTACCAAAAAAAAATTGGGGGGGGGGGGGGGGGGGGGGGGGGGGAAGGCACTGATGCCAACTCGTTGAATCTTTCTGATATTAGAAAATAATTTTATATCATTAAACATATTCATAGTAATAAATAAAACTAAGGAATCGGCCACCTTAATAAAGCATAAGAATAACGAGTTTGGGCTAAGACAGCACATTCAATTTGGCGGACTGAAAAGATTACGAAAACAACAAAAATGGGGCATTCCGAGAATTGAACTCGGGACCTCTCGCTCCCTAAGCGAGAATCATACCACTAGACCAAATGCCCATTATAAAATTGGCGACTAGTAATATTTTATAGAAAAATATGTATGTACCATTTGCTTTTATTTTATTTTTCTTCTTCAATACTTACGAATTATGTTACTTATTTTCATCTAAAAAATATATATTTTTAACAGATGAAATATGCATCCTATTATCAAATTTAAGATTATAAATAATCGTTTAAATATCAATAATTTAACTTTATTTCAAGGCTTGTTTTTCTCTCTTATAAATCTCAATATCAACAATCAACAATAAAAATAAAATATTTACAATTGAATAGATTACCTTACTCTCTTTTAAGAGATAAAAGTATTATACTCCATTGTCCTCCGAGGTTAAAATATACACTTTCTTCCCTTATCAAATTCAAGTATGTAATATTTTATTAAGAATAATAATGAGTAGGATCATCTCTGCATTTAAGTTCAATTTAGATTGAATTAAATCTTTCAAAATCAAATAAAATATCTGATTCAATTCATAGAAAATTCAAATTTTGCGACTTTCCGTTAGTTTGATTTTTAGTTTATTTGATTTTTAATTAGTAGGATCATTTTTTTAATTAGGTTTGATTGGTTTATAAACACTACTTACACATCAGGGAATATTTTTTTTTAAAATCTCTAAATCATAACGTTAAAATGTAAAAATTAAAAAAATATTTTCATTATTGTTGATGTTAAATCAAGTGATTGAATAAGTGATAAATGTGATGAAATTGAAATTGTATTATTCTGATAATATTTGAATTTGATTTTTGACCGTGATAATTATTAGTTAGACATTAGTTATTTTTTATCAAATTTTGAATTAATCATAATATTATTTTTACAATGAATTAGAAGGTTAAGAAAAAAAAATGGTTTCTGTTGCTGTTATTACTATTTGAAAATAGCGAGGAGCAACGACCTCGTACGCTGTTGTTTCAATTTATACCGGTCCACTAACTAAGCCACCAACTCAAAAAACCGCGACATTTTCCCTCCAAAAAAATTCTACCCAGTCTTTAAACCTCTCTCTCTCTCTCTCTCTCTCTCTCTTTTGATGCCCTAATTTCGTGTAGGGTTTTTTCAGCCATGAGTCCGATTGATTCTACGGGCAATGATGATCGCAAAATCCACCAAGATTTCGACTTCGTCGACACTCAACCATTCGACACCGACGGTCAGTGCAGTGCTTCACATCTTCAATACGATTTCCTTCTCTATTTCTCATGTCCCAGAAACCCCTAATTTGCATCAAATTTAATTTTTTTTTTTGTTTGAATTGGCGAAATGTCAGGCAAGGAGGACGATGTTTGCGGATACTTCGAGGACACAGTGCCTTTCGACGACGACGACGACGTTTTGGAGACCGAAGCGGTGGACCTTGCCGGTGAAACTCAGGCATTGGATGATGGTGACGCTTTCGACGATGTCGTTTTGGAGACGGAAGCGGTGAACCTTGCCGGGGAAACTCAGGCATTGGATGACCGTGACACGCAGTTGCTGGAGGAAGAGTCGGATTCGGATAGAACGCAAGTTTTGGAGACTGAGGATGATGATGAGGTATCTGTCGACAATGTCAATGGTGAAGCCGTGGATAGCAAGAAGGGTGAATCCTCACAACAAAACAGCTCTGGTGAGTGAGTGAGTCATTTCAAAACTGTTTTTTTTTTTTCCCACTATTTATTTTTTCTTGGTGCATTGATTGGGAGCTGCTAGTAGGTTGGTAGGTACTTGACACTGTTTCAGCTGTCGTGCCTTCTGTTTCTTGTCTGTGGATTTAGAGATGCCATTAGTTGGATTGATGAAAAGGAAATAGTGAAGTGAAAAGTGGTGATTTTGAAATGGTTGGTGCTTTGAAAGACAAACAATTGTGCTGATGCTGCTGCTTTATTTAATAATGCCCATTTTGTTAGTGGCTTATTAATTCTTAACTTATGATGTATATTATGCGCGCATGCATGTGTGTGTTGGGGGATTTTAATGGAAATAGAAAATTACAATAATTTTTGTGGAAAACTTATTATTTTATACCTATCTCTTGCAGTTGTGAAAGGGGCATGCATATTGAAGTTTGGATCACCTATGGCTTTCATCCTAATATTATGTTTTGTTAGCTTACTTTTGTGGGTGGAATACTAATTTGGTTAGCTATTTTGACAAGTTTTCCATGTTCTTTTATCTTTGTCATTTATTTTTGTGAGAAATGGTATCCTTGCTTCTCTGTTTTTCTCCAGCATTTTGTATCTTACTTGACTGTCTTAACTTGTAGGACTAAATACATTGCCAGGTTGATTATTTTGTGAATTGTTGTTCCTTTTCTTGTTTGAAACATGTCATGTGAATGTATTTCATTTCTTTTGATTCTGCTATTAAAGTTTATATTTTTCTCAGGTTCTATGCCACCACGGTTTACTTTTCTCCGTGCAGAATCTTTGCGGCAAGCTGCTCTAGCCTGCAACATGGGTTTGAAAGAAACCCAGGATTTGGCCTATTCTGTCAAGGGTATGAGTCAGTTTTGTCAGGAATCACTGGTTGTAAAGGATAATGGGGAATCCTCTCTTAGATGTTCTGAGAAGGATGGGGGAGTTGATCAGGAAAATGAGCATGGGAAATACAGTGTGGAAGTTGGGGGGTTTAAGAGCAAAAGTATGTGCAAGGTTGCTAACTCAACAGTGAGAAAACTTTTCAATGATGTTTTACCTGTTGAAACAAACCAAACTTCTCTTAGCAGCAATGATTTTAATGGAGAGGACTTGGACAAGTTGCCTATTTACCATGGTGAATTGTCGGGGTTAAGCTATGTGAACTGTCAAGAACCTGGAGTTTTGTCACAGGACAATGCTCTTGATTTTGTAGATAGGTTTCTCAAAGATAATATCATGGAGTTTGATAAAGAAACTAACCGTCATAAGAAAATGGAGGACAAGTCAAAATCCATCCCCAGTACGAAAAGGCAACACAGTTTGGCCAAGACAGTGAATGATAGAGGCAAAGCTAGAAGAACTGGGATTTATGACTGGGATGATAGCCGTGAGGATGAAGGTGGGGGAGATATATTCCTAAGGAGAAAAGAAGATTTTTTTAAGGATGAAATGCACAGGCCAAGGTCATTGCCAGGATTCCAGAAGAGCAAAGTACACAGACTAAATGATGATAAGGAAGACAAGAAACAATTTAGTATTCCTAATAAAAGAAAGACTGCAGTTCATTCTGATTCAAAACTAGGGATGCATATTCTGAAAGTAAGGGACAATATCATACCAGAAGCAACAATGTTAAAACGGAATCTTGCTAACGAATTGGATGAACAATTTAACAATGATTGCTCTAGAGGAGAGATGGAGCCCAATGCTAATGCATGTGCACAGGAGATGCTGGATGTAGGTTTAGATACTCAAATGGCTGCTGAGGCTATGGAAGCTTTATGCAATGTCGGGGATATTGTTGATCATGTTGCTAAGGATGCCATTCATGTTACTAGAAGTGGTTTAACTTATAAACTTAATAACTCTTCTACTGGAAAAGTGGGGTTGGGTTCATCAAAGGAACGTTCGGTACAATATGACAGGAAAAGGAAAGTTGATGTTAAATCAAAGTTGCAAACTTCAGGTTTATCAAAGAAAAGTACTAATGAAGTCAGGCAATGCACAGAGGACAATATGATGACAAGATCGAAGAGAAGCAAGTTAAATGCAGAAGGCAACCAAACCTCCAGTGCTAATGAAAATGGTAGAGTATCCTTGTCTCCAATAATTGTGCAAAGAAAGTCAGCTGGAGCTTTGAAAAGACATAAGCGTGATGAGTTGGATAATCCTGATGGTAATAATGGAGAAGGTGGAGGGAGTTCAATCGACAAAAGGCATTTTCAGGATGATGTTTGGCATTTTACACCAATTGCTCGCAGAACTAGACGGTCCTTAGCAGTAAACCAATTGATAAATCGTGATATACCATCCAAAAGTTTGAGAGATGGGGATATAGGGATTCGTTCCCTTGAGAAAAGCAGTGGAATTGGCCTACAGGCATCCAAAGCATTGGATTCTAAATCTACTATGGGATCTTCTGATCACTTTGAAGTAGCTGATAATTCCAAATCATGTCAATTTGAGAATTCGGTTCCAAAGGCTAGTGCTGTTAATGTCAGTGATGATGTTAAAAAAGATACATTAGATTGTCCTAAAAGAAGGAGATCTCTTAGGATTAGGAAGTTGTCTAATGATGATAAACAATCCGAGACATTAGTTGGTTCATCTAAACCATCTGCACAACCTGAAGATATTGGGAAATCTACTGCTGGGAAGAGAAAAATGAGAACAGATTCTGTTGTCAAATTACATGTGAATTGCCAAGCTCGCTCATCTTCGTATGATGGTTCAGTAATAACTTCTGTTAATCGAAAACAAGGTAAAATATCAGAGGTAAGTTCAGATAAAGCAAACCCAGGGGACAATATCAATAATTCTGAAGGCTTCAGTTCAGATGAATCACCAAGAGAGAGGTACAAGTCATTTGACTTGGCATCTGCAACTCCGGCAAAGTGTAAGATGCCTGTGAATGATGCATCACCCGTTTGTATGGGTGACGAATATTACAAACAATCATGCAATAGAAATCTTTCAAGATCATGTAAGGAGCTCCATAGAGAACTTCAAAGCTTGAGTGATATCAGACCTGAATTACTTACTCCCTCTAAAGATTCAAGAAAGAGGAAGGACATGACTGATGTTCGAATTCTTTACAGCCACCACTTGGATGAAGATATTGTTAAGCATCAGAAGAAGGTATTCTTTGATTTTTTTTTGAAAACTTCTATCAGTAAGTACAGACACATGGTTTTCAGCCATATCTTGTTTCTTGTGCTTATTGCAGATTTTAGCACGGCTTGGAGTTTCTGTGGCTTCCTCCATTGCAGATGCAACCCATTTCATAGCTAATCAATTTGTGCGTACAAGGAATATGGTAGAAGCTATTGCTTTTGGTAAACCAGTGGTCACACACTTATGGATTGAAAGCTGTGGTCAAGCTAGCTGTTTTATTGATGAGAGAAATTACATATTGAGGGATGCGAAAAAGGAAAAGGAGTTAGGTTTCAGCATGCCAGTCTCACTAGCACGTGCAATCCAGCATCCTCTTTTAAAGGTAATATATGTGGAACATACATAGTGAAAGGAGTAAATCATAATCTTTGGATAATGGATGTGTTTCACCAATTGGAATTGTAAAAAAGTCATTTGTTTTTCTAAAGTGATCTTGCAATTTTTAGCAATTTCTAATTCTGATCATCTATGAAAAGATCCATTCGACATGTCTCTCATCTATAAACTGCTATATTCACCAAAAAGAAAGAATCTATAAACTGTTCTCACCTAATACATCCATTGTGTATATGGCTTGCCAACCCTATGCAGTGAGATAAGGCTTAACTACTGTTGTTTATAAACATCTTATACTTTTAATCTCTTAGTTTACCAATTTTATCTTGTTCCATCTGGTTGTAATTGTAACAGTGTTGTCCCCATAGTTTTCAATCTGATGCAATTAAGTCCCCTGGTTAGTTTATTGTTGATGTGGAATTGGGCTGCTTCATCTCCATAAGTATAGCCACTAGTCAGTAAACAAGGAGTTTGTGTCATAAAATTCAGTGCTAAAGTGCAGGTTAACAGGGGACTAAATTGCTCATACTGGAACCACATCAGCGAAACATTGCTTAAGGGGGATAGAATTCTACAGCAAAACTAAGTGAACCAGAATTTAATTTCTTTAAGATTAGGAGGGATAAAAGTTTAATTAGACCTATTTTAAATACAAACTTGCATTTTTCTGCATGTTGCTCCTGATAAATGATCATAATTTTCTGTAGGGTCGAAGAGTATTGGTCACCACAAATACTAAACCTAGTAAAGAGATTGTTTCAAATTTAGCGAGAGCAGTTCAGGGCCAGGTATGCACTATGCATCTTTCTCCATGTATATTTATCAGTTGCACTCCTATATGGTTAAAGAAAAGCATATCTTTAGAATTGGGATAGTTTCTCCGTTTCATGATTTTCTATGAACAAATCCATATATATATATATATAAAATCAGTTTAACTGTTCTATTTTATTATTTATCAATATTGCGGTTCACCAATTATTTAAACACAGACACTTATTTACATCACTACTTGTCTACATACAATTGAGTAAGTCTTTCTTTTGGCACAACTTCCCAACATTACACTTGATCAGTCTCAAATGTTCTTTTTGCCTGTAACTGATTTTTCTAGGTGGTGGAGAAAGTAGGAAGATCTGTTTTCAAGGGCGATACAATTCCAGATAATCTCCTGATCTTATCTTGTGAAGAAGATTATGCCTTTTGTGTGCCTTTTATTGAAAAGGGTTAGAAACTGTTCCATTCGGCTTTGAAAATTTGCTATCTGCTCAAAATTAAGAATACTATGTTTTGCACCTGCAGGGGCAATGGTGTACAGTTCAGAACTGTTGCTGAATGGCATAGTTACTCAGAAGCTGGAGTATCAAAGGTCATATTTTTTGTTCTTTTGCTCGTTTTACTAATGAATTTGAAGAATGCTTTCATTATAAACAGATCTTGTTCCTTAGGGTAGTGTGTGGGAGGGTGTGCCATTATCATGTATAGCCAATTCCTTAGCCAGAATTTCTGCTCTCCCAAATTTTTTATGTCTAATGTGGTGCTACAAAATTGCATCTTCTAATTATGGGTTTCATGATGTCTAGGATCTATGGTAGTTCTTTCCTGATGTGCACATTTCGGTTGCAGGCATCGACTTTTTGCAGACAATGTGAAGAAAACTCGTTCCACCTTATGGTTGAAAAGAGATGACAGAACATTTATTCCTGTGACTAAATTTAATTAGAGTGGTTCCATTTTTACTTTTCCTGTTGATCATTTGTAGTTTAGATCATGTAGATACTTTCCAACACATTTCCCAATTCCCCCTCTCCGTAATATATTTATTATGTAAAAATCTTTGAAAGGTGTTTATGCTCTCTCTTATTTCAGTTTGAATCCTTCTGCGATAATTTTGAGTTGTGATAATTGTGATTTGTGAGTGATGCTCGTAAGACCTGATGGTATAAATCTGTGGTAGCCGTGGTCTTGGGCTGTGTTTGTCTGATGAAATAACGTGTTATGCTGCATTGGTGGTATCTCGTGTATGTTTATTTTATGCGAAGAGCTCGCTATTCGACTTTGTGTTCTCAAGTTTTCTTAGTATTATGTTGCTGGTAGTATGCTACAAAACAGGAGAGAAATTTCGAAAGAAATGTGATAAAGTGGTAATGTGATTAAAAAATATATAAAAAAAAGAGTGAAAAATGTTGGTATAAATAATATAACTCAAATTTCTTCCGGATTGTCCACATCCATCAGGCCACCCCATTTACTGGCCAGTGACCACATCAGCCCAAAACTCATCATTGGCAACTGGGTTTTACAAGAATGTTCTCTAAAGTTCCACCTATCACCCAAGTAATACCGAAAAAACAGAGACCTCTCAGACTACCCTTGAACAGCCGTACCATAACCATAACTTCGCTGCATGATAAAAACTTGGGGACTGGCATAAAAGTGATTAACAACTCATATTTAAAGTTAATATATTATAAATAAATAGACAGGTAAATGGTGTGAAATGAAATGTACAAATTTTACAGTTCACAGACAAAGGTGCTTATGATAATTGCTTATTAACAAGGAAATGAGCTCAACAAAAAAGTTCTTAAACAAGATGAGTAGTGCAAAAGTGTAAGTTTAATTAACATGAAATTATAAAAAAAAAAAAAAAGTAACTTGAGCTAATGATAATGCGATTCGTGAGAAAGCACTTTATAGCTGCGCTGAGGAACCTTCCTTATCATAACCAAGGAGAGATCAAAGTAAAGAGGAAGTTGAACAAATGCAAAAAATGACACAGGCAAGCACGTAGCAGCATATATGGGATAAACTGCCAACTTCAGCTCGTCTTCAACGATGAAGAAATGCCCTGCACAGAATGACACCAAGACAGATGCTATAGATGTGAAGAGTGTGGTCAATCCCAGAAGAAGCTTTCTCGGCAAGTCCATAGCAAAATCCTTTTCTTGGAACCGAGATGTGAATATCGAGAGAAACAAAACGAGGGCAGTGACTGAGGAACTAAGTGCAACAAGTGATGCTACAGCGAAGATGTTGAAAGCAGGTCTTCCTTGAAACAATGGATAGCCTGTGTTTTGATCCGGACCACCTGGTATAGCTGTTGAGGTTGTGAATGCAACGGTTGCAACAAGTGCTGCTACCAACGAGCATGATTCTGAGGTTTTGGTCAGCCATTTACCACCTTCTTTTGCGAGTCTTTCGTGTGTACTAATGAATACCTGCTTTGCTGTTTGCCCGTTCTTGTTGTAACGTTCATAGAAATTTGGTGGCATGGAGTTCTTAACAAGCTGAAAAGCACAAACATCATGAACAAAGGCACAATGTACTTATATAACTATTATAAAAAAGATGACTCTGTCAGTAAATATGTCTCCATGAAAATGTGAGAGAGAGGAATCGATATTAACTATTAAATTTTATCATGGATGATTAATATTAAAACACATATTCATGAGTTTTTTAAAAAGTCACGTAATCACCCAAATTTAAATGATCCTGTCATTAATATGCTTTGTATAGTCATATGCCAAAAAATGTGTTTTAGTCTCTACACTTTAATACGATGATTTTGGTTCTCATATTTAAAATATGGTAGATTTTATCTCTGTTTCTATTTTATTTTGACTTGACTAGAGACAAAGTTCACCACATTTTAGAAATACTAGGTGGTGGGCCCATGCTGAAGCACAAAGAATACGAACGAAAGAGAGTAAATAAAAAGATAAAAATAAGAAAAAAATGGTAGGTCAACAACACAGAATAACAACACTTGAAATTGGGACATTTTTATATTAGTATAGATAAGAAACATTTTTAAATTCCAGTTGTGATTTCATCATAATTCTTGAAATTATGAGAAATTTCAAAAAAATGTAATTAATTACAATTTTGATCACAAAATGTTTGTTGTCACAATTGTAATCATAAGCTACAATTTACAATCATGATAAGAACTAAAATTACTGTTTTTAAAATGTAGAGACTAAGATCAACTTTGATCAAAATGAAACACTTAAAATATATTTTATCTTAAATAGATATAATACCATAGAGGAAATGTCCTACTTATGAAAAACATTATATATCCACAAGATAATTGCTAATCTGTTGTAAAGTTTTTTAGAAATTGTTGGAATAAAGAGAAATTAAGAGGAAGAATGTTGACCTTATACCACTTGTATTCCCACTGCATTTGCATTGCAGCACCAGGGACACGCCAAGGTTTATAACTCCTATAGGTGGCAGCAAGGTGCAATGCACTGTTCCCTTGGTTGTCCACTTGACGAAATGCAGTCTCCTTAATCATGCTCCTCTTATTCAACAGGCTGTAAACATGAGGTTGCCTGTTCTCTATGGCCAAAAGAACAACATTCTTGTTATCAGCGTCCACGTCATGGATTGCCACCGGGTCTGTCTCAAGAATCTTCTCAACCATTTCGGTCACTCCCATCTTTGCTGCAACCAAAATAGGTGAATCCGTTCTTCTTATTTTCTTAAACCCTCCTTTCTCCTTACTTTGATCATTATTACTACTATTTATGCTTCCTGTTCCCGTATGATCATGCTTGTACAGAGAAGAAGACGTTCGCTGAATTAGTTCATTCATCACTTGCTTAGCCAGAATGTGTTTCACCTTCTTTCGTTGGATTTTCCCTATCCAAGATGCTCCTGCATGAGTGATCAAAGCCACTCAGTTAAAAGAAAAAAGTAAACATGTTTACCTTTTTTCTACTTTGTCGATCAAGAGTTTCTTTCTCAAGTAATTTTAGATTTAACAATGATATTTTGTAAGTAAAAATATAATATCTTTTAAGAGCTTAATGGTCAAATACTAATAGATTGAATAAAATTTTAAGCTGTCATTCAATTACAATTCTTCATTTTCATCGTTGTATGACTTATAAGATAATTATTATAAAAATCAATAAATTTAGCATATTTGGTTGTAATTGAATGATAAAAGTAAAATTGTTTTACACTTATTACATATATTTTAAAAAAAAATGTAAAATCATAAAAGCAAGTGATAATCCACTTATAAACATGGTGCCCCATAGCCTTTCATAAAAAAAAAAGATATGTTGCACTTACACAGACATTTTCTAACTGATTTTCACTAAGAATGAGAAGACAAATAGGTGGTGATGTTCTTACCAACACCGCAAATGATTAGCAAGATCTTCATCATATGGGTTAGGAATCGGATCGTTGCTCCCCAGTTGGGAGGGAAACGGTAGCGTTTCTTTTCCAATTTCTTTGCTTGCTCTTCCTCTATACATAAATAAAATATTAGGACATTAACTAATTAAAGTTGACCATGAGTAAGTACTTTTACCAGCAGGCAGCAGGTATTGTTAATATATCATGTATGCCACAAAATATATAGGTGAAAATACATGAAAAAAAACTCCGTTTGGTGGGTAATTCTATCTATTTGCATGGAGACAGAACAAAGGACACCTTTTTTTTTTTGAAATTTTATTTCGTAAGAAGATAATTTTTCTTTTCAACCAAATAAGTGTTTATTTTTTTCCTTTTTCTATTTCCTTAGCCAAACATAGTAATATAAAAGATGAAATGAAATGGAATTTATGAATAGTGTGGATTCTACAATATTTGAAATGGTTTGATATATACATGTTTAATTTATACTCTTTGATTTATTTTAGAGGGTAGGAGTAGCATCATGATTTGCAAGAGGAAAAATTACCAGATTTTCGGGAGACATTATTCTCTTCGTCATTGCTTGCAGCGTTGTCATCTTTTCCTATTGCTGTAACACAGCGTAAAAGATATATAGATTCAATATTAAGCTTTTCTGGAAAAAAGATTGGTTGAAGAAGATAGGTATAATAAGTAATAGCATGATATAATAAAAAATAATATATATGTTCACAGAGTGTATGATATATGAAAGTATCCACGCAAATTACTTTGCCATGATATATACTATAGTACTAGGTACAAGGAGAAGATAGGTAGAAAATGAAAATTAAGGAGTAAATGAAACAAGATTGACACACAAGTACTCTTCAACAATGATAAGAAGGTCGCGCATGTTTCATAGTTCATTGGGTAGTGATGAGCTGTGTCTGCTTCATTACAACGTAAATAATCTGTTTCCTCAATCTCATCAACAATCGAACCTGACAAAAACACCCGATAATCAGTACTATATAAACCGTATCAAGTGAGCACTTAAGTTGTTAATTAATTTGAGAAATAATAAGTATTGATGTATTGTATATTTAGATCATTAGTAATTAGTAGATTAGATTAGATTTGAATGATAAAATCATGTAACCGCAAACTAACATTTAATTTTTATCATTTATATATAATTGTATGACACAAACCTATATAATTCTCATTTAATGAGTGTAGAATTTATTTAGTGAGTGATGAGAATACTTAATCTTGGTCATATTCAACCATACCTAAGTAGTTAGGACTATTTTAATTTTTAATTATTTATTAAGTTATATGGTTAAACTTTCGTCTCTCTTCTAATGTAGGCATAATTTTGTCATGTTACAAAAAATTCAGAAAAACAATTTGTTGGAAAGAAAGTTATATATTCTTACAATTGTAAATAATACGCTGAAGTAACTCCATCCGCGTGCTGCTTTTGAAACAATTAGGCTTCCCAGCAAGAATCTGCAGAGGTGATAACCCGTCCTGATTTACAGAATTCACAAGGTTTGGGTACAACTCAATTATTTGAAGCACCAAACCTATCAAATTCGTTATATACATCTCCATTAAGAATATTTTACAATAAATAAGTTGTTCTGCTGAAATAATTTTACTAAAATATTCTTACATTTCATAAATGCGTTACTGGTAACTATTGAGTGATTAATGGAGAGAGTTGAATAATTGATAAACACAATACTCAATAATCATTGGATTGATGTAGTTTATCAGAGACAAAATTAGAACAAAAGTTTTAATATCACATTTAAAACTATAAGCATCAGTTAATACGATTTTTTAAATACTAAAACATCAGTGATTTTGAAACAAGAGTAGAGATTAATCGAAACCACATATGTATATATAGACACATAGTAATCTAGACTATCTAAATAGTTTCTCAAATTTATATTATTAACTTATTAACTGGGTGACACGTGACAAAACATGAGATGACACATTAAATGTCTATTTGTCAAATCAGCCTAAATTAACATTGTATATGTTAATGTAGAAATCTGATAGAAAGAACTAATTAGTGCAATGCATAAATAAAAAAAAAAAAATTTAAACTTAAAGAATCAAACTAAAACTAAATAATACTATTTTAGAATAATTTGATGACACTAACCAAAGTATTCACTAGAGATGGTAGAATGAAGAATGGTATCCCCGTTGCTTTTCCTAACCAACAAGGAGCCATCATCATGATCACGTCTTGGTTGGTTTTCATGGAGACAAAAGAACGCCTCTCTCTTGCCATGAACAGCTGCCAAGAAGAGAGGGGTCTCACCTTCAATGTTGTGACATGAAACAAGTTTTGGGTCCCTTTTGGCCATGTTGTCGCACAATTCCACGTTCCCAAGCTGTGCCGCAAGGTGAAGGGGAGTGTTTCCCTTTGAGTTTTGCATGCACAAGATGTTGAGAGACACCTCTTTGTCGATGTTATCCAACACACTCTTCACAAAGCAAGTTTGGCCTCCATACACAGCAACATGTAGCACCGTGTCTTTCACTTTTGTGATCTTAGCCTCCAATGCTCCTTGGTTTTTGTTGTAGGCCTCTAATGCCTCTCTCCACTGCCCCTTCACCGCATAGTTAAACAAACTATCAACGTCAATCTCGGCCATTTACAAAAACTACCTGTATTTCCTTCAATATTGATAATATTTTATCACATATATGTTTATAAACAATATATATTATATCCCAAGTAAGCTTTCTAAGAGTAATGAAGCAGATAAGTTATTTGTGACGGCTAACTTAAATGTCACAGGAGATATATAAGTCGTCCAATAGGCAATATAGTATCCAAATTAAACTACTTCGAATTAACAATCATCGTCTTTTTTCCTAAAATTTGTCTTTTCTTTCAATGTACGATAGGCATTTTCCTTTCGATGGAGGAGACTTGGATTCCAATTTATCTATATTTTTTCAATTTGTCTTTTTGTTGCCATTTTTTTACCTTTGTATTTTATCAAAGATAAGTTGTTTTAATTTTTCTAATGTGAAAAAAGTAGAGGAGGAAAATACATAAAAGATCTACTCGCATTTATACTTTGCTCCCGGTTAGTAAATTGATTCCTTGAGGCTTGCGCAATTGTACTTTTACTGCCAATGGACTAATTTGACGTGTTCCTATGGAAATGTGTATTTATGAAGTTGAGTTGAAGATTTAAACACAAAATAAAATATAAAAAAATAAAATTTTTTCATAAAATCATTCATGCCATTCTTGCTTGCTGTATAAGGGAGTTTTCGAGGGTAGTACCTAGTTTGTACAAAATACCAATTTTTTAATAGGCTTATAACATTACAAACATAATACTTAAAATACAAACAAAAACACCAACCATCACATCTGATGTTTTTTTTTAGTCTTCTTTTTTAATAATAATAATGACACTTACTCTTGTATGCCTTTTTTTTCGTACTTCATTTTTTAAAAATAAAAATGAGAAAAATTGTCAAAATTATAATGTTAACTGTAAGAAAATTAGTATTTCTTTTCTCTCATTTAGCATTGGTAACTGTCAAAATTATAATGTTAACTGTAATTTTAAATTTATTTTACTGAATAATTCGCTTAGTTTTTGTTGCTTCTTACCTTTATCTCATGTTGCAATAGCATTATAGCAAGGAAGGAGGACTTTTTGGTTGCTTCTTAACTGTTTTTAGAGAAATTATTCAGTGAAATAATTTAAAATTTCATAGAAAAATGTAAAAAGATTCTGCTTCTCTTGCCCTCTTGCATATACACTTCATGATATTTATTTCGCAAAAATATACTACATGGTAGTGGTATTGATTGACAAACACAAGGTTCATAAAAACATTGAGGCAGGTCATCATGTCAGTAGATACAGAGAAAAAAATTCCACGAAGTTGTTTCCCTTGTGAGGAGATTCATACTGGGTTATCATCATGAGAAACCTGAAGTCTCCAAGTGACAAACTGAATATATGCGTAGTTGATGCCCATAGCAATTCCAAAACCCAAAACTGATGAAAGTAGTATGGCATATATGGCTGTCAAATGCAACTGCAACAAAGTCACAAAGCTTTAGCATATCAAAGTTACACTTGAGTCAGTCAAGTAATCAACTAAGGAGCTGGGATGCATGGTTTTCTTAATTACCAAGGAAGACTGCATGACAAAAGAGGAAGACTGCATGAAATAAATCAGAATAATAATACAGGCGGACAGACATCTTAACACGCTCTGCAAATGCTTTAGAGATGAAGTTTGCAGGATACGGCATTTTCAGGTAATCCAACATCACGATTTGACAGTGGATAAGATCTGATAGTCTGATACCACAGTAGAAATAAAGTGGACTTAACTACGAAAAGCTAATTCAAGGGGAGGAGTGGGGGGATCTGCGGAGGCTTATAGGAAGGGCTTTGACCAATGACCATTACATCTAGAGGACATCTTAACACTTCTATTCCAGAAAAACACAAAGGATAATGCATGAATGCATCAGATTAATTCAAAGTTGTAACTTGCAACCGAGGAGGCAGAAGTAACAGATTAATCATGGCGGTTATTAATATGAAAATCTTGAGTAATAGTCATTATTATGCCTTTGATTCATCTAGCATCAATCCTGAAATAATGAACAAGAAATCTCTACATTCATACCATAGTATAAAATAGATGCACGGTTAAAGCCACAAGTGCAAACTCAAGAGTGGCATATGTCCATATATACTCTTTAATTGCTGCAAATAACATAATTAAACATTCAATTAAAATTCAAAGAAAAAATATTTTTTTAACAAAAATATAAAGTTCTATTACAGAGGTTATACCCAAGATGACTGCAAAAATAGAAGCCAGGAGGCCCAAGGTAAAGGCAAATGGTGCTGCTATAATAATTGCTTGAGTCTTCAATTCAGGAAGCTACAACGTGGAACAAGCAATATATAAAATCAATTATGCTTGAACATAGAAATGTCTTTAAAAGAAAGAAAATAATAACACCTCGGAACAATAAACATTCTAATAATACCTCCTCTGTTAGCCTACTTTCTACTGGGGAAGGGGTTTTATACAGTCATAGTTATGCATGGTAGTTACTGCTTATTTTTCTGTTCCCCCAACCGTCTATAGTAAAATACACTTCAACTGTGAGTACATCATGTAAAATATATATGGGAAACATCTAATAAGCTGTGTTCTTGCCTATATTCTACATCTGTGAATTCTATGCTGTAAAGGAACCTAATGGGTTTAAAGATAAAGAAATGTCAGAAAGTAAGAATAATACACACAAGGTAGTTCTTTCATGATGGATGTTATTATCCAGAAGTCTTTCGTCAAAGGAAATAGGCATACCAGTAGCTGTTCAAGGAAGAAAAAGTAGCATATTGTGCTGATCAGGACAAGCACCACAAAGTCTTGCCAAGCGCTGCAAAAAAAAAAAAAAGAAACAAAATTAAAAAAAAAAATAAGTTAAAGAAATTTAGTTGAAAAATACTAAAATATAGGAGAATCAAATACTTGAAAATATAATAACTCATCAATTTACTCCAAATAAGTTTCCCAAAGTCAAACTTTATTAGCAGCAGTATTGTTGTATTAATAATGAATTAAGAATATTGCTTAAGACAAATAAAAGATGAACTGGGTTCCTAACAGCACAGATATTGAAAATTTTGTACAAGTAATATGCTAGAAAGACACCTATAATCAGTTATACCTTAAATGTACATGGTACAACAACAACAAAAGTCTTATCCCACTATGTGAGGCAGGCTACATGAATGACACAATGCCATTAGGCTCGGTTAAAGACACCTAAAGTGTCCATGGTAAAGAATGGAAAATAATGGATGACTTAATTTGAGAAATTGGTTTTCAAATCACCTTATTGACTCTGGATGTAGGTTCTGCGGACCTTGCAGCTGTCTGTTTGGTCTAACAGAGCTAGTCACACGAAGCAAAGTTACAGGTAAATTCTGAACCTCTTGCCTACATACGTCACATTTCTTATCTCCTTTTGTGCTAAACCATTTAATTAAACATTCTTCATGCACCAATCTCAGGTCACCTTTGCAACTGCATTCCATTTTAAAGGTATTCCTTTCATCACATACATCAAAACATATCCTGCACACTGCTTCCTCTTCAGGAATTTCTTCATCAGCAGTAACTTCTACTGGCACAGGAGTTATTTGATCTGATTGGTCAAGTATAGAAAGCTCCTATAAGATTAAAATGCGATATATGCTAACATGTAAAGTAAAGTAACTCAAGTGTTAACTACACATCAAAAGTTCAAAAAATAACAAAACTAGTCCAGCATTTTGTCTATTGTCAACATACAACATTTTCAAACTTTACCCACTGATCAAGATAATTTCTACCCAATTGAATGATTATGATTAGGTGTCTAACCATTGACTTGATGATTTGTTTATGATAAAAACCAATTAGATGAAAACCTTTACATCAAATAATCTACTTAATAGACTTTTAAATTCAATTCCATGAAACAAACAAGCATGGTGATGAGGGGAAACACCATACTAGGTGGGATAATAACAAATTTCAACCTTGTTAAAAGGATTAGATTTCTTCAAGCTTATGAACTTAAAAACAGAAAAAATGTAGGACTATGAAACTGGAATACTAGTTTACGACATAGCATACCATCATTTGAATCTTGTTGCTCCTGTTCGCTATGGGTAGAAAAAGAGATAGATCTTACAATAACAACATTTCGCCCAGGTACAGAAAGGGACCTTGAAACCTTAGAACAGTCAACATCTTTCTGCGTACAAATAACAGTCATTAATTTTCTGTACTTTAAAAGATTCTGATACCTAAGGCAACCTTAGTTTGATGCAACTATGCGCATGAAATATGCTTTAGAAGGCACTAAACATGAGTTTGAACTTTATGCTTTCTAAAATACATTGTTGAAAATCTCACGTCTGATTAGTTTCATATTTTCCTTTTTGGTGAAAGGCATATATTCAGTTTCTTTGATAGCAAGTTCTACACAATATCCTGAGTGTAATATAACATTTAAACATGATTCAACTTTTTCTATGGCCCAAGGTACAGTTAGCATAACATTTCATATAGAAAATTCATAAATAAGGCAACTCAATAAAGTAGAAGATAACTCACATGAGGCTTAGTCTGTTCATTATATGTCCTTGCAGAAATGGGTGTAGAAACTGAAGGAGACAGATTTGATGCAGGTGTAACAGGAAGAGAAGTACATCTTTTCCATGCAATTTCAGATATGGAGGCCATATTAGGACCGTCTGCAGCTGTCTTGGGGTCTGAATTAAGGAGGGAACTTCTTTCGCCATCTGCTACATTTCCTTTTCTTTTGAAGCTCAAGGCCCGCAAGAAGCCTCTTGATGATGAAATCCCTTTACCAAAACTTTGAGAATGGTCCAGAACCCTTCCACCACTAGTGCTACCAAACCCTATAGGTCTAGGGGGAACTTGAAGTGAAATATCAGGGCGCCTACCACCGGGTCCACTGTCTGAAACTTCTTTGTTTCGCTGGGGGACAGCCTGCGTGTAATAGGGACAGTTTAACAAAAACTTATTTAGTCCTAGGCTCCCAGCAGTTTGGCATAATGTGGCAAAGAACAGCAGATAATATAGCAATAAATACTTAAAAGGGCATGATAAATGCAAGCATGTCAAAAGATTGCATATCCCGAGTGCTATAATTAAAATGCAAGCACATCAAAAGATTGCACTCAAATCTAATTCCATGATGAATAACTAATGATCCTCAATAAGCTGATAATTATTAGAACTAGAGGTCCTTGTTTCACACAAAAGATCAAGAATTGAATGAAGCACTAAGTCAATGAAACTAGCAAAAAATCTATAAATTTCTCTACAGCAACTGGTAAAACAAACACAGCAAGATGAATGTCACATAAAGTTAAGAAGAAAAAGGACATATCCAAAACCATTTTTACAAACTACATTACCAGTTAGAGTACAAAGCCAAAGCATAAACTTCAAGGACCTACAGAAACCCTTACATTTGCAATGCCTACAAACTAAAATCAAAATTTTCTCACCACCAGTTCGTGGCTAAATTGTCTCTGCGCTATAAAACAATGAATGCATGGCCTTTTCCCTCATATTCTCCTTTACCCTCTTATAATTGAAACAACAAAACCAACTTGAAGTAGTTTTTTATGCTCTCATCAGAAAAAGTAGCCATTTAAACACGGATTCATGTTTAATTCAACCTCAGCCCACAGTTAGAAGGGAAGAGAAAGTACATATCCTGACCCAACAACATTCTTAATATTGAAACTGAGACACAATTAAGGAAAACAATTAAAAACGTGCGCTTTTCAGGAACAGTCTTGAGTAGACACAGAATAAACTAAAATTAGAAACCCCTTAACATCAATTGGATCAAAATCAAACACTTAATAAAACTTGTGTATAGAAAATCAAATACTAGTCACTGCATGGCATGCCCATCAAAAGACAAGACTGAGAAACTAACAGAGAGATAGTAATCCAGTGCTGATATGAGGAATCACAATGAAGAAAGGGGTTAAAAAGAAGAGTTGTAAAATCAAATGGATAAAGCCAAAGCGGAAAAAAATAAAGTGAAATAGCAAAGAGCTTCTTCGCATGTTTAAGATGAAAAGCTCACCTGATGGGAAATCTCAGGAGCTTCATCAGTGGCTGATGCAGCTTGAGGTGCTTGCATTATAACTAGTTACAAAGATCGACAAGCGCAAAGTGAGGGGGGAAAAACCAAAAAGAAAAGCATAAGAGGAAAAAAATAAAAAGGAAAGAGAGAAAGAAGAGAAAGTGAAGGGAATAGAATCCAACAAAGATTGAACCAAAAAGAATCAAGCAACTGCTGAGGACCGTGGATCGTGTAAATTATTTTACATTGTATGTCTGAAATTTTAATGCTATTATATTATTATTGTTTCAGTCTAGCTGGAGATATTAGGTCAAGCGGAAGGTCTGGAAGAGCATTTTTATTGATATAACCAATTTTGTGATTTTGGATTATTATTTTTAGTCTTGTAAGTTGTAATGTTATATAGGATGAAATAATTCTTTCTTTTTTCTAATAGTAGATTTATTTTGGGTTCTAAGTCACTTATGTGAATCTCACAATTCATCCCTAATTATAATTATAAGAACATTTCAACTAATTTAGTTTCTTAACAAAAATAGTTAATTTAATTAATTATATTAAAATTATCAATTAATTGTACTATCATTCTAAAATTATATTTTTTTAACTTTATGTCCACTTAATTATTTTCATTAATGTTAGGATAGAGAATAATTAAATAAAAATATGTAGGAAAAAAATAATTAATACATTTAAAAATTAGAAAAGAATCTTATAAAAAAGGACAACCACAATTTTGAAAAGAATCTTATAATTAGAGATTGAGGGTATATTTTATCAATCAATTAGGAAAAAAAACATTAAAAATATTTAATTTTTGAAATGGGGGCAGTTATTAAGGAGGAACCCAACCTCCATGATTAAGATCTCCAAAGCATATATAATGGTAGATATGATGAAGAAAGATTCTTAAATTTAAGAATTTCCATTAAAAATACTCCAATATGTTCTTATTTTTTATTCCTACATCTAGGACCATGAGTGTTTCTAATCCATAGACACAGGATTAAAGATACCCACAATCCATTAAACACAGGATTAATTTATTGGTTTCATATATCATCAAGATTTTTATATATTTACTATAAAATTTTGTGTTAATGATAAATTTTCACCATAAAATATTATTAATTATGATTTAAGAATTATAAAATGAATTATGGCACTCATTAATAATTTTAGATAATGATTGAAGAAAAATTAATTTTCAGATTGTTAAAAGATAAAAAATAAATAAAATAAAGATGTTCTTGCGTCTCACTAAGACAAGAAAAACTCAAAATATTGGAATATTCTTATTATTCATAACATAATGTTCATGAAGACTTTTAAATCTTAACAAATAAGGCATCAAATAGCATGTTAGAGACTAGAGAGATTGACAAAAGTTCGACTTAGAAGATTACTACAAATAATTAATCCAATTAAAATTATGCTACTAGTTCCTCAATAATAAATATCAGAAAATCTTTTTGAAGAGATACTCACTAATCAAGATTTTAGACGCTTCTGTGTCTTTTTTTTTTATCATTAAGCTTCTGTGCCTTTATTGATAAAGAGTCAAGAGTACTTGAGTAATTAATTTTTATAAAAAGGTCAAAAGGGATATTTTAATAAAAGAATAAAATAAATGAAGCTTCACTGCGAGAGACCAGAAAGCAGAGTAGTTTCGTATGTCCGGTCTGATAAAACCGGTTCAATGTCCGGTCCTGGAAGGAAGATGATAAGCAAAAGCCATAGAGTGACACACTTCTACTTTGTTCTATTTTGCGAGTACTCGCTGGCATTGTTGACGCTTGTTATAACATACTACGTCATATATAAAAATCGTTATATTTATATTATATATTTGTGTCATAATAAAGAAGATTTATTTATTCATAATATTATTTTTATCTAAATTATTATTATTATTTTTATTCACAGGAATAGAATCAAGAAATTTTTAATAACTTATATCATATTTGATTAACTGAGTTAGAATTTTGTGATAAAAATATATTTATTTTATTAAGCAAATATATTTTTAAAATAAAGAAAATTAAAATTACAATTGTAAAAATATTTCAATTATTGTTTAATCTTTTATTATATAATTATATTTCATTATAAATTTTTTGTAATTATAATATACGATTCATTTTTTCTTATATTTTATAATATTAATTAAAAATTGAAATAAAGATTAACAAAAAAAAAACATAGGAATGAAAACCTAATATGTGGGTGAGTCTATTTAAATTTATTTGTTAATTTTTTTTAATAAAATAATCAATTTTATATTTTATAATCTAAAATAAGTAGTTTAGGTTGGTTAAATTGATGTTATATTGAGTGAAAATGTTGCATGAGATCTAGTTATTTAACAGGTATCTAGTATCATTTAAAATAATGCCTTCTACATTTATACTTAACAAAAATCACTCATTTTAATAAATATTTTTTTATCCATCCATCATAATAATAAATTTTAATTTTTAACCCATCTTAAAAAAAAACTAAAACTAACATGGACTTCTGTTGAAGAAAACTAAAATGGACTTGTGTTCATAATATATTGAAATTAAATTGTAACGGCAATTGTAGGCATAACATTATTTAATTCTATTTGTCACTTTCTTAACAACATAGAGAAGTAACAATATTAATACTTCTGAACACCTATAATAGTAACAATAGTCCAAAATAATTAACTATTGCTGTGACATTGATTGATTTTCTTCTTTGTGTGTTGCTTCCGAGTTGCTTCCAATTTGTTAATTGTGTCCCCCAGTCTTCTAAGTCCACCAAGATTTCATTTTCTTGGGAGAAAAAAAGATAATTTCATTGACTAATGACTATAACAGAACCAAGTAATTCATTTGTTTAATTATTTATAACAATATTTTTAAGAACTTAACTATCATAAATTAATGTATAAACTCACTTTTTTTTTCAGAAATGGAAATGACTAATGTATATATAAAAAAATACTCATCAAATATTAAAAAGTTAAAAATGATACAAAACATACCATAAAGATACGAGCATGTGAGATTAATGTAATTGGTAGCACTATATATTTGCTTTGCCTATATATTGTTTTCCTCCCTTGCTTTCTTGCATACTAAATGAGGGAAATTTTTTCTATAAATCTATATTCCATCCTCTCTTTTTCCTTTCCCTTACTTTGTTACCTTTGTCTTCTAATAGTTGTTGGAATAGAATTGAATTTAGATTTCTTAATGAATATTTTAAATTTGGGTTTCTTAATAAAAAAAATCAATACAAAAGGAAGCTCCATTAAAATTGGATAGTTAATTTTTTAATAAAAATAAACATTAAAAAATCAATAAATATTTTATGTCAACAAGATAATCTCATAAGAAGAAATGAACAATTAAAATTGGCAAAAAATATAAAAAATCTGCCTTCCAAATTCCAAGCACTTTTGACATCTGTCAATATGTTACCTAAACGTTCTTAGCTATGGTTTGGTTATGTGCAATGAAAGAAAAGAAGAAAAAAAAAAAATATATATATATATATATAAAATATTTAAATTAAAGTAATGTAATAAAAATTAAAACTTCATACAAATTAAAATTTTGAAAACGTCTTAATTCTTCTTGATTTAAACACAACCAAACCATAACTTAAAATATAATTTGGATATCAATCACAAGATTGTTTTCACGATGTGTCATTCTTCGTTTATTCTAAGCCCGACACGGCCACTCTGGTACATTTGCCACTATCAACCCTCACATGATGCTCCATTCAAGCAACAATGCATGGCCTACAATAAAAATAAATAAATAAATAAATATATTATTATATTATAAAAAGTTTGCACCTGATGAATTTTGGACTTTGGTCATGGACTCTGTGGCCCATTTACGTCTTTTTCAATCAGTTGGACATTGACACCTGACCTAGCACCTGAACTCTCTCCGCCCTCTCCAGCTCATATTTATATTAATTTTGTGATTTTAAGATTATAAAATATTAGCTTAATTATATATATATATATATATATATATATATATATATTCAATGTCTCACAAATATCGTGAACTTTATCTTTTAATTTATTTTTGCAAATTTCATCTTCTAATTTATAAAAATTGCAAAGTTTACCTCCACGTAAAAAAAAAAACCCTGCAACAATCAATGAAAAAATCACCACAACATTCTCTTAATTGTGACAATTTAAAGAAAAAAAATCATTATAAGTCAAAATGTCTTAATTAATAATTTTAAATTTGAATTCTGAACTTGTAATTATGTTGAATGTTCAGAGAAAAAAATTGCCGGGTTATATCTTACTCAAATATGTTATAAGACATATTTGATATATACTAAAAAATAACCCATCCTTCGACGCAGAATTCATCCTAGCAAGGAAAATGTGGCAACCTTGGGATTGAGTTAAACTTTCCGTGACCACACCTCAAGATATCAGTCAAAGAAAAATGTCGAAACAAATATGTTTTTAATATGGCTATTCCTTTTACAGACAAATTGAGCAAAGAAATAACTTAATTTTCTTGTTTACCATACATTTGCTAAAATAATTTTAACATGTCATATAATATCTGGTGGTTGATACCAGTGTTAATTTTAAGGGGCCAAAAATTATGTCAATGGACATCCAATTTTTAATCTTTGTCACTCATACAATTGCATAACAACAATGTCGCTTCTGAATCTATCTCGGCCAAGATCACCCATTTGGTGAAACCGTCATGTGATAATCTCCTACCAATGTGAATTAACTTCTCCAAGTAAGCCATTGCTTGCAACACTCACAAGAGGACAACTCCGAAATTACAAACCCCTTCATCGAAACATATAATGTAGGACGAATATACCAAGCTCTCATGTACATCAATCCGGCTATCACTAGCTATGTTGGAGCTGCACAACCCTGGCCACCTATGCCTTGCTAACAATAGCTCATCGCCACCCATCAATAACTATGGCCCAATTTGGATTAACTTTGAACTTATGAGAATATTTTAATTGTAAATTTTCACTGTTGATATTTTTTTATAAGATAAAAATGTTGAACTTTGTTAAATTTATAAGTATTTATGAAAAGGTTAGATGAGAAATTTCTTAAAAAAGATTAAAATATATTAGTAAATTTTAAATTTGTCTTGTCTTAATTCTTTTTCTTTTCTTTTCTTTCTTATAAATCGGTAAGTTTATCAAAATTTATTGTAATTTATGCGCAAAGGTTAAAATTTTAAAGTGATAAAATTCATGAAATCAAATTGAATGATAAAATTGTAAAATAATAAAAATTTAGTGATAAAATACGTAATTAAACCTAAGTTTTATTCCCAAACTTTCGATTCAAGTGTTTCAAGAAAGTTCTCCAATATAAGAATTCAATATTTATAAATTGAGTCAAAGTTATAATGTTTTTAAATTTGAATATTATTTTCTGAAATTAATAACTATCACTTACCATTAACATGAAAATGAAGATATAAAATTGATCTAGTAGTCGGAGAAAAGTGAAAGAAAAAAAAAAACATGAGTTTGAATTATCCAAAAAACATTTTTAACAAAATTATCGATAAAAAAATAATTGACATCAAGATTTTGAATTGGCACATGATAATTACAAGTTGAGTGAGAAATGCTAAAGTGGGAATAATATGCCATAAAGATGTGGACAAACCTGGTACTTTACCATTATTATAGTATTATACAGATTGTGTTTTTTTTTTTCTCCCCTTCTTGTAGGAATCAAAATATTAATTGTGTAATAATTAATACTCAACCACAACCGTATGTAGTGTACGTACCCTGGAGTTTACAAAAGATGGTAGAGGGAGTGAGGATATTACCTTGTCCATGCAATTCTTTTTTCTTTTTTATAAGAGGCGGGAATCAAATGCAATTCTTATATAATTAAACACTATAGTACAAGAAATCATGTGGAATTTCCAATTTAATATGACACATATTCTCAATTGAAAAACTGCAATGGCTCTTCAGTACCTAAAAATGAGACAAGGTACATATCTGCAAACTGGGACAGGAGAAGTAAACATGTATCCTTTGGTCTATATATATGTGAACAAGCTCTGAAATTAACTTACTGGATAATTTATTGGCATTCTAAAATCTGGCCTCATCAAGGGTACCCTACTGCCATGCATATCTCCCAAAATATTTTATCTTCCACATCATTCACATTAACTTTAATAATCCTTGTTTCCTCTTCATCTTCAACAACCAAAGGTGAAGAGCATTCTATTTCTAAGGCTGCATCTGAGAGCCACATCGTAGAGCTGTTCCAATCTGAACAACAATTCTCATCTTCATCAGCACAAAATTCACCACACCCCTTCTCACCTTCATGACCTTCACCATCCTCAAATATGCCACACATACCAGCTGTGTCACAGGTACAAGATTCAGCATCATCCTCATTGTGGCCAATGTTGCAAGGGCATAGACTAAAGCCGCCAGAGTCTCCTTCAGAATCTGCACTGTCCTCAATAAGCAACCACGATGACACATCCATGATGCCATTCATTTCTTCGATTCTTCCCAGAAAAATGAGCAACAAAACCTTGTCGCTTGTGTGTTTAATTTAACCTACTACTTAGTACTTATGATCATAAAATTAATAGTTGTGAAGTGAGTGTGTGAACTTGGCAATGTTTTGTTCAAACCATGTTGTTGGTAGGATTTGATGCAATTAGTACATCTGTCATTTTCTAGTTAAAATAAAAAAGGTGGTTGGTTTTTGATTTTTGATTCACATTCCAATTCCATGTTGACCGTGGATTTTAATTCATCAATCCACTCCATTCTAGGTCTTGAACATTCATTCATGTGTTATTTCAACACAAGTGCCAATAATAGTGTCGGTTGCTGGTCGGCCAAATACTAGAAGCCTAGATTTTGGGATTTGAACTGAAAATATGTTCATCATTAGGAACATGCTAATGTTTATCCATAGTGTTGTTCACTGCACAATATACATCCTAGGATCTGCCGACGCTAGTATCAACATCAGAAACTGATTGGTGAGTGATGAGTGATGAGTGCAAAGTAATATGTGGATAATGGATATGTGGTGTCACTATTATATTGCTTGTGCTTCTTTCTCTTGAATTTGATATTTGGTAGGTCTTTGGACATTGTACTTCACTAAAGATTAGCGTGCCAGGTTGACATTAGCATGATAAAAACTTTGATGATTATGGAAAATTCAATAATTGTGGGTGTTTAGCATAATGAATGGTCAAATCATGGGGCAATAAACACGAGTCCTACGGTCAGTTTGTACCCCTTATGACATCCTCGTTACGTCATAAACTATAAAACAAAGAAATATATACCAATTTTTACTGTGGAAAATATTTTAACTTATACCCAAAGGACGACCCACTAAGTCTGCTTCAAGTGGACAAGATAAAGATGCTTATTCAATGAACGACATGAAGGGAGTAACTATACGTATAAGGGTACTGCAACACCTAAGTCCGTGTGTAAATTAACAAAATATATAGAACTATTGGACTTATTTGGATGTGTAAGAGGTGTCGTTTATATATTGGATTAATACGCAAGTAAATCACTATCTTGACAACGATGAGGTGTTTCCAGCAGAAATTATGTCCAATAATCATTGAAAATTTTGAAACTCCTAACTTGAAAGGTGTGAGTGGATGGCTTAAATTATCTACTTTTTTAAGGGCACTGTGTTATACAAGTTTTAACTATAGTATTGGTCTTCATATTAATCCCCTGATTCTGGAAGGGAATTGGATGGTTAGAACCATCTGAAAATTGTCTCGTTAAACTTGTTTGATGCAAACTCAAAGCAAATAATAATATTCTTTTTTTCTATGTAGATCATATTATTTCTTTTAATACATTTAATTATTCACGTGCTCTAGAAAGTTGTTATATCGTAGATGAAAACACTTATCATGTATTGTGAAACAGTCTAACCTTCCTTTCTTCTTTTTTATAACTTTTTTTTTTCTAAATTTAATTTTTGTACACTCTCTTTATAAACAAAATTTATATTGTCAACTCAGAATTTAGTGTTGCGTAAATTTTAAGAAAATGATTGTAAAGTCAACAAATTGTTTTTTTGGGAAAATGAAAGGGGCTTAAGCCCAGGGATAGTTACAAAGCAATAATACTACCAGGGGTTGTCACCCCTAAAACATCATAAAACAGAAACACTGTCAAATGAGCAGAAGGTTGCGCTAACAGCATAAATTCTACCCCAACGAATGTGCTAGATTGGCCAACCTTCCTTCAACCTAAACTTTTTGTACAAAACAATTAGTTAATGAATTTCAGCGCAGATAACAGAACACAAGGCTTTTGCATACCCATGGAAAAAAATTGAGATTCTAGCTAACTAGTAGGCACTATTATGTGTCAATCTGCATCTTCCAGCAGGTGAATCACGCTACTTTGTACATTTCAGGGGATGAAAACTGAACCACTTCTTTGCATTTCTCTTTTGTCATGACCTCTAGTTCCTCTCTTGCTTGTCCAAGTAAATTAAAAACTGTTGCTGCTATGTGAGACGGTGTAAGTCCAGCTTCATTCAATTGGTTAGCAGGTGATCCATGGTCAATGTAACAATCAGGAAGAACCATTGGCCTCCACTGCAGTTGTAAATCAAAGCCACATCAGTTTCACTTCAGTAACCCGTTAAATGATTTTTTAAGTTAAATAAGGAATAAGGATGGTAGCTTAAATTTAATAAACAATAAAGTTGGTTTATGATGGGTGTTTATGAACCTGGTAAAGGAATTAAACTATTTATCATATTTAAATAGAGAAAAGATTAACTTACACTAAAGTAATTATTTTAAAATTATTTTTCATCTTTATCATTTCAATTCTAACCAATAAAGTTAATAATTTATTACAATCATTAAATTTTTAAAAAATAAATGATAAGAATAAAAATAATTTTAAATTATTTTTGAAATAAATTAATCCTTCCTCATTAAAATAACTAAAAATATAAGCAGGAAAATTGGTTCAGTTACAGCATATTTCCTTTATTGATAAAAATAAATGCATTGAGAAATGGTATTTCTAAAAATTGATGTTTTTCTTAAAAAGTTGAATGGATTGGTAAAAAAAACATTATTATTATTATTATAATTTTTATAAAAATTTCTTCAAATCTTACCGCTGAATTTTCAACTGAAGTGTTCTCGCTTCTGAGTGAGTTGACGCTGGTGGGAGGAGTATGGACTATGGAGACACAGTTGTAGCAAGTTGTAAGACGGATTCTACGCTAGCGAAAGTTATTTAATTTAATGGATGAGACTTTGTTTTTGCTGATGTTGGGTCAACCAGACTCTCTTGCAAGGTATTTATTCTTTTTGAAATGGACTGAAATATCACGTGGGAATCAGTCTTAATTAAAAAGTTATTGATTGTTAAGTTACCCTTGCTCGTTTATATGGTATGAAATTCGTAAGTTTTATTACGGAGTTGATTTTTAGGAGGTCCAACATCATATCATATTTGCATTATTTTTTTAGTACATGAAGTAATTGATGAGCGTTAAAGTACATTCTTAGGGAGAAATTTACTACAAAATGTGATAATAGTTAATGAAATGGTTGATGAGACAAGAAAAAAGAAAAAAATACATGATTTTTATAGTTGACTTTGAGAAAGTGTATGATTTGATGTATTAAAATTTTCTTTAGTACATGATGAGAATGAGATTTAATGAAAAATGACTAAATTAGATATATGAATGTTTATCTTTTAGTTTGGTATCCATTTTTATTAATGAAAGTTCAACTAAGAAATTTGGTATACAAAAATGATTAAGATAAGGTAATCAATCTTCTTGCATCTTTTCTTTTTACCATTGTTGCAAAAGGACTAAGTGGATTAATGAGAGAAGTTTCTTTAGGTTTTGTTTGGAAGAGAAATTTTGGAGGGGAAGAGAAGGAAGGAAAAGGTTTAGGTAGAGACATCTTCTTGTTTGAGAGTTTTAATTTTTGAGGGAAAGGATTTGAGGATTTTTAAAACTCTTCTGAAATCCTTCAAAGCCTAAAAATTATTTTCCCCCCTATTTGGGAGTTTTTAAAAGGAAAAGTAACTAAAATTACTATTTTACCCCAATCAATGTTAATAAAATTATTATCCTACCCTAGTCAGTGTAAGATATAGAATGTATTAATTTTTTAAATAAGGACAAAATTGTAAAAATATCTTATTAACTAGGGGTGTTCTCGGGTCAGTTTGGATCAATTTTGACCAAATTTAGGACCCAACCCAATCAAATTTGATTGGTTCGGTTCGGTTCGGTTTTCAGAAGAAGAAAAAAATTGAAGCCCAACCCAACCCGTTCATGAACAGTTCGGCTCGGTTCGGATCATCGGGTTACCCATTTAATTTTGTTTTATAACTATTATTTTATCGCGATTTTTTCAAATATCTCATACAATTAACACAATATTATCAAATATATGAAAGTAGTAAAATTGATTTATTTAATACCATCAACATAATATTATAAAATAGACTTATAATATAAATTAAAACAAAAGATTTATGAACAATATTTACTATAATAGTCTACCCTTACACAACAATTATCCCAGTTGGTATCCTTGTTTAGTCTAAATTCACCAAGAATAGAGATAGACTGATATCCTTGTTTCCCAATCAGACTGGTATCCTAGTTTCCCAGTCAGAAGTTGCATGTCTCAATTCATTAAAAACAGAGACAAAACTGGTATCCTAGTTCCCAGCTGCGACCTTTTTCAAAGTCAAGAAGAAGAATACAATAAAATAGTTACATTTACGCTTATATTCCTTAAGCAAATAGGTACCTTTAAACCCTGATTGAGAGTTGAAGAATCAAACTTGTCAAACGCTTCTATGTGATCTCACAAGAATTCTCTCAATGATGCAAACATAAACTCTCTAATACTCTAATATTATTTGGAATGGAATGCATACATGAATACCAAAATATGTTTCTATTAATACTAATTTAAAGATATGATTTTAACCAATTTTTGAATGCAATCCTAAATATATTCTATCATATTATCCAATGCAATCTTAAAGATATTTTATTATATTATGCAATGCAATCTTAAAAATATTCTATCATATTTTTTAATGTAATATAAAAAAATATCCTATCTTAATTTTAAATGCAATCTTAAACATTTACAATATCTTACCTTTTTTATTGTCAAATTATTTTTTTTAGTTTTTAATATATATATATATATATAAATAATAAAATTTATATTATTATTACGGGTTCACGGATCGGGTCATCGGATCAACGGATCTGTAAATCTAAACCCGTGACTCAACCCATACATGAACGGTTTTGATCGGTTCGGTTCGGTTTTGACCAAAATATATAAATGACCCAACCAAAATTGTTCAGATCGGTTTAGATCAGTTCGGGTTCACGGGTGACCCATACCCGTGAATACCCCTATTATTAACTCTCTATTTCCCTCTCTTAATATATTTTTAACTCTCAAACAAGGAGCAAGAAACTTCCCTCATTTTCCTCACTTTCCTTCCCCTCTCTTCCCCTTGAATCTCTTTCCTTCCCTTCCCTTCCTAACTCTCAAACAAAGCCTTAAAGAACATTTTTTTTTTTTTAATTCAAAGTGGGGAAAAAAGAGGTGAAGGTTAATTTATTGCAATACGTGGATTACACTATTTTTGTTGGGGAGTTGAATTTTCACAAAAGTATATTTGGTGGTTTAGGTGTGGATCATCATTGTGTGAAAAATTATGCAAGATATTTGAATTGTAGAATCTTGTACTCCCATTTGTATATTTGGGAATTTCAATTGGGGTTAGTCCTAGGAGGAAGGAGAGATAGGATCCAATAATTGTAAAATTCAAGAAGAAACTTGGATCTTGAAAACACAAGCACCTTTCATTTGGTGGAGAATTTGCTTGATCAACTGAGTAGTATCCTCTTAACCTCTTTTTTGTACATATCTTTTTCTGAAATTCCGGACAGGGTGGTTAGAAAATTGGTATCACTCTAAAGAAGGTTCTTGTGGGGTTGTGAAGATGGTAGAGAAGAAAATTCTTGGATGATTTGGACCAAAATTTGTGCTCCTAAAGATCATGGGGTTAGGGATTAAGGATTTGTTTTTATTTAATATGGCTTTAATTGCAAAATAAAAATGGAATTTGTTTCACAATAAGGGGGATTTATGAGAGACGTTGTTAGATTCTAAATATGAAGGGCTGAAGGGGTTAGAAGAGGGAGGAGTGAGATCTTGTGAGTCAATTTGGTGAAGAAATTTGAAGTTGGTGTGTGGAGGAGAGCAAGATAGATGGTTTGATGGCATGGTGGAGTAGAAAATTGGGGATGGAAAAAATACTAGGTTTTGAGAGGATACTTGGTGTTGGAGGTGAGTTTAAATCATGTTTTTGCTCAAATGTTCTTAAACTCGGAACAAAACCATGAGGTTGTGCGAAATTTGGGGTGTTGGGAAAATGAGAGATGAAATTGGCAGTTTATTTGGAGGAGACCATGGCTTGATTGGGAAAGGGCCATGGTCATTGAATTTGAGAGGTTATTGGAGGGAGTTTCATTTAGAAGGCAAGTGGAGGATAATTGGTGTTGGATGGAGACTACTTCAGGTTTGTACACGGTGAAATCCACTTATTTGGCATTGTACAATTTGAAGTTTGAGACTATTGAAGTTGACATTTTCAAAAGATTGTGGCAAATTAAAACACCGCAAAAGGTTATTTTTTTTCATTTGGAGATTGTTTTATGATAGATTACCTACCTACCAAGGTTAATCTCATAAAAAGAAATATCAAAATTGAAGATCAATATGCTACATGTGCATTCTGTCGTGAAGGAGAAGAAACAGTTGCAGACTTGTTTTTCATGTGTAATATGGTTCATGACATCTGGAGAAAATGGTATAACTTGTTCCAAATCAACTCAGCACTAGCAGTGTGCTCGGGCTCATTTTTGGCAGAATGGTCACGGCTTGCAGGGACGTCAAACTAAAGGGAGGTGGGATGTTGCTTGGGCTGCAATCGTGTGGACTTATTTGGAGATTTAGGAATGATATTGTGTTTAAAGGAAAACAAATGAACAAAGAAAGAATATGGCAAACTTGTATGGTCACATGGCTTAGGGCATTTGAAAAGAATTTTTTAGTACTCCTACCGACAATGGCAAGTGAGTCCAAGGAGCTGCTTCATACAATTATAAATGTTCTTCATGTTGATTGTTGTAGATACTATATTATAGCTGAGAGTTTCTGAGCTGTCACTAGTTGGTGCTGATTTTGTTCTTATAGAATTGTATCTTCCCTTATACAGTCACACATGATTTATATATAGGGAAAGATTCGATATTGTTTACTAGGGGAAGATGTTTTTGATTCTTTGCTGTAAAAATTCACAGTTGGGACTTGGATGTCTCTCGGGTTAAGGGGAGCTATGTCTTTATGACTATTGACTTCATTACGTTCAGTTTCTTTTCTTGTAGCACTTCTTGTGCAACCTTTTTCTTTTAATATGAGTTATTGCTGAACAAAAAAAAAAAGTTATTGGCTTCAAAATGGCATGCTTTTGTTTCTTTAAGATAGGAATAATGAAAGCATATATACTTTAATTTGAATTAATTAAATCTCTTCAATGACATGTTTTCCATCCTTGGAAGTGGCATATAATGGATTATATGCATCTAAGAGTCGATAAAATAGATTGAGTAGGATGTTCCGATCCCTATAAGTGAAATATTATTTTTGTTCTTATTTATATAAAAACATTATAGTGTATTTTACATTATGTCTTATCAATAATATTATTAAAACTGTTCAGAAATCACCATATGTTAGTTGGACAATTTTTCAATTTTTTCCATTTATTTTATTTAATTTGTTATTCATTATTTTATTTTATTTTATTTTAAAATATATGTAGTGCACGGGTTTTAATGCTGTTTTCTAATCAATAGAAAGAGAGATAGTATATCTGAATATATACGCACAATAAGTTTACTCAACGCATTGATTTGATTCTTAGATTAAGCATTTAATCAGTTATATGATTAAATGGCTGAAACATCAAGGATTGATTTTTGGAAGAATCATTTATTTAATTAATCACATTCAAAGGATAATCGATTAAATGACTCAAATGTAATTCATTGGTTCTGCAATCATGTTTGGATACTTTTAAGAGTTTCTCTACTGAAAATATAAATATAGTGTTTTTTTTCAATAAAGAAATATTTTCAAAATTACTTCTAGTCATGAATGCAAACAGAATAAATGGATTTTTGGAATAACCATTTAATCAATTATTTTCATTTAATGATCAATTAAAGGACTGAAACACAATGATACAGTCCCTAAAAAACTATTTAATCGATTAAGGGGCATATGATGATCAATTAAATGACAATCATGAAACAGTTTGGTACCTGAACTTGTGTTATAATTATTATATCATTTATATGCCTAATATATGCTTCATACAGTTTTGATGGATATATATCTGGTAGTAGATTCTTTGCTGCTAAGCAGTGATGGACAGGCTGTTTTAAGCGGCTGGGGATTGTATCAGTTCAACAGAATCAGGTTTGGTATGTGTATGTCATGCTTTTGTATCAAAATTTGGGTGGTCTGCTATTAAAAACTGCTGAAAAAGGTGGAATTCGGTGTGACTATGGATATTACAGTTAGACGCAGAATTCTTCGTATGTTTGGAGTTGCTGTGGATGTATATGAAGGAGTATGATTGCTGCAGTATTAGAAATATCAGCCATTGATGTTTTGCTTTTACGCAAGGTGCTGCAATATCTCTTTAGTTTATAGATGTATCAGCTGGTTTTTATCTTTTGGTTTCGTGTTGTTCTTGATCGGATTTACTCTTTTGGGAGGCATTGTATCAGGGGTTTGGTTGTTTTCTATATGTATTTGGAACATTGGTTGTTTTTTTTATAAGTATTGGAACACATCTTTGTATGTCAAATCAGTTTCAATAATAATATAATTGATTAAGTGTGTTACTCCTATGATTTCAGTCCTGCTCTATGCGTTTAATTGATTAATTATAGGTTAAATTAATTTTTTATCATCTAATTTAACTTTTAGATTCAATTTGATTTTTTAAAATATAATTTTTTAAGTTTAACTTGATTCTTTAATTTTTGAAATTGATTCAATTTAATCATACCGACTAATTAAGTTAACAGTATTAAAAAATCACAATTTGTGAAAGTATAAAACCTTCACTAAATGGTTCTAAACAGCTACAAGACATACTTTCCTAACGATTTAATTTAGACGATAAAATTAAAAATTGAATCAATTTTAAAAATTAAAGAAATAAATTACACTAGAAAAAAATTAAAAAACCAAATCAAACCTAAATAATAAAATAGAGAAAAAAAACTAATTTAACCTTAAATATATTCTCATTGTAATTGATTAAATGCATTGAATTCTTTTTTTTATGAATGGATTAAATACATTGAGTTTGTCACAAGTATTTAGTCAAACGTGTTAAAGATAAGTAATATTTTTAATGAAAAAAAAGGTTATACAATGATGGAATAAAAGAATTTACACAATAATCATCCAATTGTATATGATAAGTTTATTCATTTATAAAATAATTATCTTAAAATAATCCAATTATATATGATAAGTTTATTCATTTATAAAATAATTATCTTAAAATAATTCAAATGATAATTTATGATTAAATGACCGTAAAAACTTATAACATTAAACTCATAATAGTACTTCTTTTCAATTTTTCTTCCCATTTTTTCAACCAAACAACTAAAATTTCACCCTATTTGTCAATCTGCATTTTCCATTTGTATACAAACATATTTGTATTACACTAGGTGAATCACGCTACTTTGTACATTGCGGGGAATGAAAACTGAAATTTTGCATTTGCTTTATGTCATGACCTCTAGTGCCTCTCTTTTTTGTCCAAGTAAATTGAAAACTGTTGCTGCTATGTGAGATGGTGTAAGTCCAGCTTCATTCAATTGGTCAGCAGGCGATCCATGGTCGATATAACAATCAGGAAGAACCATTGGCCTCCACTGCAGTTGTAAATCAAAGCCACATCAGTTTTCACTTCAGCAACTACTTAATTAATCATAGAAACTTCAAATATGTATATATTAGAATACAAAAGAAAAGCAAGTATTATGGGTCCAATTACAAACAAAAGATTCATACCTTCAACTTTCCATCAAGAAGACCATCAAGGGCCATGAACTGAACAACATGAGACCCAAATCCTCCTATTGATCCTTCTTCCACGGTGATCAAAACCTCATGCGATTTTGCAAGGCTGCGAATAAGGGAACGGTCCAATGGCTTGCAGAAACGTGCATCTGCCACTGTTGCACGCAAGCCATGATGTTCCAACAAGTAAGCAGCAGCTAGACAGCTCTGAACAGCTGATCCATAGCCCAACAAGGCCACTCTTTCTCCTTCAATTAGTATCCTACCTTTCCCAATCTGTTAAAATGTCAACACAAATGTTAAAGCATAAATGTTCCTACTGATCTCCGTGAGGGTGCCACTAGAATTCTAACTTACCTCCAGAGGAATGCCTTTATTCCCAGGTGGTAGCTCAACACCAATACCATTTCCTCTCGGGTATCGGAAACAACTGGGTCGATCATCAATGGCAGCTGCAGTTGCAACCATGTGAAAAAGCTCTGCTTCATCGGACGGAGCCATCACTACCATGTTAGGGAGGCATGACATAAAAGTGATATCAAATGCACCACAATGTGTGGGACCATCTGCTCCAACTAATCCTGCTCGGTCCATTGCAAATCTTACAGGCAACTTCTGCAAATCCACATCATGCACCACCTTTGAATGGACACAGAACACATGCTTAGCATTGATTATAAGTGTAACAATATACATTAATCATGTCTAGACCATTGCTAATAGTAACTCATGTTATTCTTAACTGATAATAGGGCACCAAGAAAGAGTTATACAAAGATGAAGATGTTAAGAGACAAGTTGTTATCTTATGCTTACCTGGTCATAAGCTCTCTGCATGAATGATGAGTAGATTGCACAAAAAGGTTTAAGCCCTTCACAAGCCAGACCAGCCGCAAATGTAACAGCATGCTGTTCTGCTATCCCCACATCAAAGCATCTTGTTGGGAAATGGCGAAGGAAGAGATTCATGCCAGTTCCACCTCCCATTGCAGCATGGATTCCAACAATGTTTTTGTCAGCTTCCGCTTCAGCAATTAAAGCCTCTGCAAAGTATGTTGTGTATGATTGGGTAGCAGCATTGGCTTTGAATTGCTTTCCAGTTGCCGGATCAAACTTAGTAACTCCTGCAAAATCAAACCAAGTTACATGCCTGTCATGAATATAGCATGTCAAAGATTAATTATATGTTCTATAGAAATAACTAAACAGAAACTATCCTCAATCTTATCTTAAAATTGATTAATATCATTTCTATCAAGGAATGGTGATGGACAGTAAGTGTCCAAAGTAACAGGTTAAGATTTTATATTATTAAGTATTAACCGCTCAGAGATATTTCGGACCATTCTTAAATTGAATGAGCAAAATGTGATGAATTTATTTGGTGAGTCGTGTCAACGGTAATCAAGAAATTTGTAATGCCTCATTTACCATGGTACTTGTCTGCTGCTCTTTCTGCATATGGATATCCACGGCCTTTTTCAGTGACAACATGGATCAGAACAGGACCAGTTGTTTTAGTACTTTTAACTTCATTGAGAATGGACACAAGATCATCTATATTATGACCATCCACAGGACCTATGTAGTAAAGTCCAAGCTCTTCAAATAGTGTTGATCCAGAACCGCTGATCATGCCACGCGCATATTCATCAACTTTTGCCGCTAACTCGTGCATTGGGCCGCCAATTTGTTTAGTGACTCCCTGCGAAAATCTCATTTTGTACAGAATCAGTATCACTAAGACTTTGCAGCTGTGCAAGTCCTTCATAGAGAGACACGTGAATTGTATTGCTCACCTTAGCAACCTCTCTGAGTTCTCTAAGAGGTCTGTTTGATTGTAACTTACTGAGAGCACTACTCAAAGCTCCTACAGGTGGTATGGGACCATCAAGATTAGCAGTTGGTAGGGAGACCTGCTTGTTGTCATTTAGAATAATAATCATGTCGGAATCAAGATATCCAGCGTTGTTCATGGCTTCATAAGCTTGACCAGCCGTCATGGCACCATCGCCTATAACAGCAACTACGTTATTCTTGTCTCCCTTCAGATCCCTCGCAACAGCCATTCCTGTTTATGCAGGGAAAAAAATGTCAAACGTTATAGCCAAACCACAAAATCCTATAGTGCATTACTGTCAACAAGTGGTGTAATAGTAATAAAATCATGCCGTAGGCCTGAAAGGTTAAGCTTCAAGATGAGAGATTATTTCTGAGTTCTGACATATTAGACTCAACTGAATGAACTGATTGATTGAATCATTTGTCAAAATTAAGAAAAAAAAATGAAATTTCTAATTTCATACCCAGGATTTAAATAAATGAAATAGAGTATGGCACTCCCCTGTGCCGTAGAAAGCAATATCTATAAAAATGTGATCTTGAATAATTTCTTGAAATTATGCTCAATCTCAATCTCCAATTGAACTTTTGGGAGTAAAGCCCACATTAACTCCCAAATTTATAATTCATGTAATATTTCTTTGACTAAAGTTTGCCTAAGCTTAAGTCCTGAAAAATTCTATGCTAAAACACAAACAAAAAATAGAAGAATTACCCAGTCCTGCTGATATTGTTGTGGAGCTGTGACCAGTGCCAAAACAATCATAATCACTCTCAGATCGTTTTGTAAACCCGGCCAGTCCATCTGTCTGCCTCATGGTATGCATCTTATCCCTTCTACCGGTGAGTATCTTATGTGGATAAGACTGCAAAATTCATACAAAATTATATAACTGAGACCAAGTGCCAGCCCCGTGAAAAGCAATTGAAGTAGCAACAACACCAAAGAAGATAAAACACCCAACCTGATGACCAACATCCCACAAGATTTTGTCCTTAGGAGCATCGAAAACATAGTGGAGGGCAATAGTGAGTTCTACAACACCAAGGCTTGATCCCAAATGACCCCCGGTTCTAGAAACATGGAAAATAACATCAGAACGCAGCTCATCCGCTAGTTGTTTCAGTTCCTGCATCAATGTTCATATTATAAGAATCAAATTTTCACATAACTATGACACTTTTTTTTTCCTTGTTTCACAATAAGCAGCATAAGTCATATGCTTTCAGTCACTGTACCTTGGTAGATAAATTCTTCATGTGAATTGGATAGTTTACGGTGTCCAAGAGAGGAGTTGGTCGTTTCTGAGAATAGTACTCTCCCATCTCAGATAGTGATGCACATACCCCATTTGTTCTTTTCCTTACCTACATCAATTCATAACATGACAGGCATTTCTGTCAGCGAGTCCCATCTCAATTTTGATGTTTGGAAACAACAAAACAGAATAAGGAGGTAAAATAATCAAAACAAAATAAGACAAAACTGTATGACTTTTACACACAACCAACAAGTGAGAAAGAAATGAATGAGGAGCAAGAGATTAAGCAGAATTGAGTTCAAAGCTATAAGTATAACATAAGACTCTTGAAGACATGTGAATTGCTTGCATGAATAAAACACATGCATGTCCTAACCTGGTTGAGTTTGCGTTGGAATTGTGTGAGCAGATCTGCACACCAATGAGAGTGAGAAGGCAAAGGCAAAGGGGTTTGTCTCAGATGGAGAGGGAATGAGAATGCAGAGAAAGCCATGCATGAAAGTGTGAAACAAACAGAAGAGGTAGGAGAGAATGAGATTATGTGCTTGAGTGTGACTGTGTGAGGAACAAGGTGGGAGAAAATGCCTGTACTTCACAGCAGTAAGTGACTAAGTGGCATTCAATAATATAAGCAAATAAGAAAAGAGAGGACTTGTGTGGCGGAGAGCACAGAGAGAGAAAGAGAGTGGGAACTGAGAAACTAAAATGATGGGAAGAAGGCTTGTTTGGTTAGAATATTATGTAATTTTTTCTTACAGTTTTTTTACAAAATTTCTTATTATTTTATAAAGAAAACTTTAACACGTTGTTTAAATAAAATTGAATTCAATTCTTTTAAGGAAGATGAAAGATCTTGAATATGAATCTTTTAGATAAAAAAAATGCAATTGTAAAGAGAATCATATATCTTAGTAGGAATAAGTTCTATCGTATATGAATTTATCCTGATAAAAATTAATGAATATTTTATTTTAATATCTAAAAAAACAATATTACCTTTCAAATATCAACACAAATTACTTTAATATCTTTGAAATAACAACAAATTTAACATTAACTACATAAAGAGAATAGAGAAAAAATAAATATAACTTCTTAAATTTTTTAATAATTTTCAATTAGAATTTAGATATTTGTTTCAATAATTTATATTAATTTTAATACATTTTTTTACACAAATTACTGAAATAAAATTCCATCTCTGATTAAATAAAAATAAAAATAAAAACTTAATCTAAATTTTGTGTAATAGAAATTAAAAAGAAATATGGTAGACGGTATTAAAAAGAAATTCTCTCCTTTCTGACATTCCATGTAGTCTTTCTTCTGTTTTGTGTTTGAGTGGAGGCAATTCGCTTCCTTCATTGGGCCACGTCACCAGCGGATACATTCACAGATAAATCATTCGTAAATACTAAATATTATCAAATATTATATCTAATGCAATGCAACGCGGGATATGATTTGATGATCTATTATTGTGACTTAGTCACAGTAATGGTCACCGTTATGCACTTACCATCCCCATGTCTTTTTCTGAATTTCAGTTTTCAGATCATTCCAAATATATTGTGTTTTTATTATTATTTTTCCAGTAAATCACAAGCAATGTTACGTGTTGATCCAGTTCCATTCGAATTCAATAGATGTTTAAAATAAAATAATATATTTATATATATATATAAAGAAGATATTCATTGTGGATTTAAAAATTAGTTAAATTACAAAATATTTTATTCAAATTAACGGTGAATATACTCTAACTTATTTTTAACTCTACACGTTTATTCACTTTTAAAATGGTAAATCTTATATGTTGTTATAAATAATCCTTATGTCATAAAAGCATTATAAAATGAATAATTACATTTTCTTTTAATAACTGATAAAAAAATATGATGATGATAAAACATTTTATTTTAGAACATTAAATGTTTTTTAATTTCCAAAATTATCTATATTTATGAATAAAAATAACCATTATAAACGTTTACTACTATTATAAATCCTAAAACTGAATTTCATATTTTAGTAAAACTTTTTAATTTTAATTTTTCGATTACATTTAACAATAAGTACATGTTTAATGTTTTTTTATTAGTGGTTTATTTATGTGTTATATGGCTATTTTTAAATTTAAGTGAAATTTATAAATAAGAATATATTTCATTATATCACCTAATGCGTGAATCAAATTATAAAAAATTATTTCAGCTTAAGAATTTTATTGTTTGTAATGTTTCTTCACTATGGGATGTGAGCGTCATTTATGCGTAACACAAGTCTTCCAATGTTTTCCATATGAACTTTCATAAAACTAAAGCATCCTTCCGACTTTTATTATTAAAAAAAAAAAAACGTCCATATCCTCTTTATATCATACATGCTTTTATAAAGAACTTTTTTTAAGCTATCTAGCTTATATATCTTAGAACGAAGTTATCCTAAAATCTTAAAATAATTTCTCAAAAATCAACTAAGTGTGTTTATATTGTTTATATATTTTGTCACGATCACACGCTAATTGTGTTAGAGCCTCTCTCTCCTCATTTCACATTTATTTGGTTTGATATCTCAAGCATGCACATCAAAATGATAAAAAAAACTTAACGCATATTTATTTGTGTTGTACATTCTAACAAACTCTCTCACCCTCTTCAGATAATCATATACAAGCTCTCAAACTTTTATATTTTTTGTATTCACAAAATTACTGCTGTTAACGTGAGATGAAACAATAAATAATACTTATAAGAGAAAACAATAAATAATAGAATTTATTGGAGTAATTGTAACCAAATCAAACCGGCCGAAAGAACACAGTCAGTGGTAATCTTAGTATACATTTTGTTTTTTAATGTTAGCATAGTCAAAGTTTCAAAACAGAAAACATAATAATTCAACGATAAAGGAGCAACTGAAAAAATGTTATCATTTTAAAAATAAATAAGAGTCTGACTCCACGAAACTCCTTGAACCCACAACTTTAAGCAATCTCAAGTATATAAATTTCCCATATATAATTCTGCATATGAAATGGTACAAAAGCATACATCGAAGACATAGGTGAACACATGCAACGATACTACGTACAATGATATTGATGACTCCACCGGCCAAAGCTTGACCAGTAATAAGTAGTTGGGCTGAAGTAATGCTATCTAACACAATTTTTTTTTTATATTATTGAATTACATATACGATATACATACATTTCATTAAATAATAAATTTAAATTGTTAAATAAAGTATAAAATTCACGTTATTGTAGAAAGATTTTCATGAACTTTTATCCAATAATAAGTACATTTGTACATTGAAAAAAATCCATTAAAAACTGTGTTGGTAAATTTTTCTCTCAACAACCCAAACAAGACTTCAACAATTTCATTTGTGATTGTTGTTTGCTACAGATTCGAACTTGTACGTGAAACACATTGCAATACAGGGGCGGAGCAAAAAAAATAATTAAGGGTCACTAGTGGTGGGAGTTTGGGGTAAAGAAAATTTAAAACAATAAACCATTATAACAAGAGTGTGCAAAATGGTACTATTCAAAAGGAAAAAAAAATGATAAAATTAGGGTTTGACTAGTGCTTAAAAATAATAAGAGTGTAATCACTGTATTCATAAAAATTACAACCATATAGATCTATACTCACTCCTTTCTTAATTTTCATCTTTTTTATTATTCTTTTCTCATGCTTTTCGTTTTTCCCTAAGTAGTCACTGTACTTCTTGAGAATTTAAGGGGGAGCACTGCCCCCCAATCTCAAACGTACATTCGCCTCTGCTCCTAGGTTCGACTTTGTTAGAATATAAGTGTAAGTTAAAGTCTCATATCGAACAGAAATAGATAAATTGAATACCATATAAGTGGGGAGAAGACTCATAAACCTAAGTCTTAAGGTTTTGAGTTAAAATATAGTGTCTAATTCATTTATGGTTATTCGTGAATTTTCATTAATCCATATTGTCAATATATGTCACTATACCATACACCTCAATCTTTATATTTTTTTTATTAACTAGGTTTAGGTTTATTAATGACAAATTCTTACAAAAAATCAGTTTGATGACTTTAAGAGGAGTCTCTTTTTTCAATAATATTTTTTTCTTTTATAAAATCCGAATTTAAAATTTTGTTAAGAATCCAAACATAGTTTTATTTGAATCAATGAATTCATTTTCTTATCATGCTTTTAAAGTTTCATGCGTGGTCTAACCACTGTGTTTGGTTTAATAGAAACAATTATTAGTGAAATTATCTGCTGGAGCTGATGTATAACACTATTGGTTTAGCGTTTGAGATTGTGGAATCCGCATCCACACCTTAAGCAAAGAAAGATTGCTTCTGTCTTATAAAAATTCTAACACGAAAATTGAACTCGGTGCACGTGAAAAACGATGAAGCAAACACGCGTTAAGCAACCCCAGCCACAACCCACAAAATAATATAGGTGCATGATTTGAACCGCTGACATTAATTTGGATATGTTATATAACACAAGATTGTGATGTTTTATTGTATATTAAGATGATGACGCTGTATCAAAAAATATTAAGATGATGACGATGATTTTTTCTTAGTGTACGAAAGTAGAAAAGAAAAAATGTTTTAAAATCAATAACTTTTGCCAAAATTGTCACGTAACAATAACATACTATTGACTTTTGGTAGAGTGATTCATTCCTATTATTTTATCTCATCAAACGATTATTCTTATATAAAATATAATTTTGATTTCTATAAATATTAAAAAGTTTAAAATTTGTGTATACAAATTTTTTGATTTTCCTTCTTATAAAATTGGAATGTGTTATTTTTTGATCTGAAGTTAGATTTGAACGAATAGCCTACTTGATATTTTTTAAAATTTAAATTATAAACTAAAATATGTTATTCATTCTTATAAATATCGAAATATTCGAAATCCTTGCTGCAAAATTTTGATTTTTTTTCGTCCTAAAAAAATTGAAATCTATTATTTTTTTTTGCCCATATGTAGGTTCAATATTTGAACCTATGTATCACTCTTTCATTAGTTTCATTGATAACTATGAGCATGGGTAAATTTTGAGAGTTAAAACCTTCACAAAATGCAAAAATAATACCCACAACTTTGTAAATCCCTCCTTTCTAACTTCCTTTCTTTCTAACTTTCTTTATCTTCTTCGAATTAAATAAACTTTTTTTCCTTTTCTTTTTTGAATATTCTATTTAACTACAATGGTCAACACCACCTTATTGACCCAACCATCTCATTCTTCTTTGAATTCCCTTCCTTCTAAAAACTTCACTCTCAAACTCAACATTACGAATATCAATTCCAATGTTTTATCAAAATCAAACATCGTCAACAAACTTAACAATCTGACTTCCAAATTCACCTCTCTCTCAAATTAGCCTGGTGGACATAGAAGATGAAGAAAATCAGAGAATAAGGAAATTAGGGAAGAGAGATTTATAAATTTGTGGAGTTTTTCTATATCTTGTGGCGATTTTTAACACCCAGAAATCTGTCACTCTCATAACCATTAATAAAATCAAAGAAAGAGTGACATGTAGGTTCGGATTTACTCGAACCCATGTCTGGACCAAAAAGTAACAAATTTTAATTTTTTGAGGATAAAAAAATTGTAAGGATGGATTTTGGACATTTTGATATTTATAAAGATAAAAACATATTTTAGTCTATAATTTAAGTTTTAAAAAATATCAAATAGTCTCGGATTCATTCAAAGCTGACTCTGGACCAAAAAATAATACATTTCAATTTTATGAGAATGAAAAAATATACTGAAAAATTTACAAAGACGAATTTTTAACTTTTCAATATTTACATTTTTTTTACATGCAGTGTTATTAACATATCTTTTTAATTGGGCAAACACAATTGTAATATTGAAGATGAATAGGCACTTTTTTTAACTTGATGCAGAATTATTTCTTGCAAGCTAACGTACATGATACATTAAAGAGAAGATGATATACAATTTTAAAAGAAAAATAATAATAATATATGCAACTTTTGTAGAAATCCAAGTCTATGAATTACTACTATGATATAATTCTTTTGAGGTCCGAAATTGTAATTGAATCAATCTATCATCTCATTTAATTTGAATATCACCTGATTACTTTAAAGCCAAATATATCAAACTAAAATACCAAGAAATCACTCTTACCTTCTTTAGCTTTCTAAGAAGTATGTTCATTTCATTAAAAAAAATGAAGTATGTTCATTTTCATTTGCCAAAAGAAAGTCACCTTCGTAGGAATTATATAATCTATAACTTTTCAAAGAAGTTATCGTTACCAGGGGTGTTCATAATTGATGATCGTTAAAATATTATCTGCGGCTGATGACCTAGTTGAATAAAATCTCGAAATATCAAATAACCACTGCCACCTTCATAGGAATTAGTTTCTGTAATATAATTATTTTTTATATATTACAAAAATAATTTCAATAATGTTAGTTTTGACATTATGAAAACTAGTTGTTGTAATGTATAAAAAATTATTACATTACAAAAACTGATGTTCAAAATATATTAATAGATAATGACATTGCAAAAATTAATTTTCATAATATATAATTTTTACAATATATTGCAAAAATTAATTTTCATGAAGAGTATGTTGCAGGAAAAAAAAATAGACGATAGGTGGAAAGAGAAAAGAGAAAGGTGCAAATGAAATCTTCTTCCCAAATGCAAAAGCCCAAACGCTACATATATAATCTTCCAAACGGCCAGTTTCGAAGCCAGGACTTTGTGGTGACGCATATGCGGGTTCTTGTTGGCCCTGTTTCAATTGCTTTTGAGTTTTGATCAAAGGATAGATTTATTTATTTCAAAAAAGAATCCTTCTTAGGTAATCATGATTTTGTTGAATAAAATATATAATAAAATCATTATTTCATTGTGCAATAATTTTCACATCCTCCTTATCACAATGGAATCATTGTTCTATTATATAATATATAACAAAATCATCACGATTTCGTTCTATATTTTTTATCATCCTAAACATAACAATGAAATATTATTTTTTTTTTACATCCCCTTAATATTACAAAATTATGATTTTATTATTAGTATTTTTTCACAACACAACAGAATCAATGAAATCACAATTTCATTAAGGTGAAAAAAATTAACGGAATCGTGATTCTATTATAGATATGTAAACCCACAAAATGCAATAGAATGGAGATTTCGTTGTGTCATACTACACATCAGAATCACAATTTCTTTACATATTTTTTTAGAATAAAAAAATAAATGGAATTGTGATTCCGTTATAGATAATATCAACAAAATAATGATTCCATTGAACAAAAAATAACGTAGGAACCATTATTTGAGATGTGAGTTGAGAATGAGAGGGAGAAGGGTTGGGTAAGGGTAGAGGAAGAAAGGTTGGGAAGGGAAGGGAGGGAAAGGGGTTAGAAAGGAAGGAGAATGGTGGGGGTTTGTGTGTAGAGAAGGTAGGGGTGCCACGAAAGGAAGGGGGTGTGGGTAGAGGGAAGAAAGAAGAAGGAGGGGTGAAGAATTTGAATTGGAGGGTAGAAGAGACTTTTCACCGGTGATCGGAGTCAATAGTAGCTCTTGTTACATATTATCTTAGTGTATTTTGGTTTAAAAGTTTCATAACTTTCAATGCACTCAAACCGAAAATTATGTGTCTTATGGATTGATTTCAACGAACATTTAGGCACTTTGAACGGCCAAATTAAGATTTGGTGTGAAATCATGAAGAGGACAAGTGATAAAAGAATATAGAAAATCTGGTACTAATAATTTAAGATTTAGGGTTGAAATTAGGGATGTTGACAATGTGATTTGTTGCAATCTTAGCTTAAAATTAGTTCAAACCAAACAAGAAAATCAAGTGGTTTTGATTCGGTTTAAATTATTTATGAAACTCAAAATAATTTTTTATGATTTGATTCAATTTGATTTTTGTAGTTTGAAAACTATGCTAGTAAGTATAAAAAATGTTAAAAAAAATTGTTATTAATTAGACAAAACTTGAATAATAACTAATTTATCAATCAACCGTATAAATCAACAACAAAAATTCCAACAATTGAACTTAAAGTAAAAGAGTAATTATTTTCAAGTTGAATAGTATTTAAATGATAACCATTCAACTTAAATAATAACTAATTAAGAGAGTTTGTAATTCGATTTGATTTAATTTGATTTTTTGTGTCAAACCAAGAATCAAACTGAATCACACATTTTGAAAAATTAAAAACTAAACCAAATTTATGGCTATCAATTTTTCAGTGATATTTGGTTTTCAATTTTATGCTTGATCTGGTTGGATTTTAAACATTTTAATTAAAATATATTATAACAGTTAGAAGATGTATAAGTAATGATCATGTTGAGCCTTAAGTTGGTAAGCTGGTGTTGTGGTGCAGAACAATGCCCATATTCATTTTAATAAAATTTAAATTTATATCGTTACGTACGATGTGTGAATGTGCAGTAAAGTATCACCTCAGTATTTCTACTAAATAATAGATGTTAAGTTGACAAATTAATTAAAATTATGCAATTAAAATAGTTGGGTTCCAAATTTGCTAGAAAAAAATTGAGAGGAGAGACCAATTTTGTTAAATGATTATAAAAATGACTCAAAATACAATTAAGCCTAATTTTTTAAATTCAAAATCAACGTGATCTTACTCGTTCGTTACTATCTCTAATTAGAGATGTTAGGATAAAATTGCATGACAGATTAATAATTTAAATAAAAAAATAATTTAAATATAAATTTTGCATGATAGATTATTAATTTAAATGAAAATATAAAGAATGACAAATAAAATTTGTATGGAACATAAATCAACACAGTGTTTTCTCTAGACAGAAAATATATCGGGGTACGTGTTATATTCTATGTGTACAGAAGTGAAATTATAAATTCTTTAAGAAATTCTATTTTCAAGGAATCAAGTGCAAAACATTCATATTTGAATATTTTGAATATTAAAGTTATGCTTAGTTAATGTTTTATAAATTTTATATATAATATAATATCCTTAAAATTTTTATAACTTCTAAAAAAATCTAACCTTTTTTTTATAAAAAAATTAAATTATGTAAAAATTTATGTAAGTATAGAAAAGTTAAACAATTTTTTTATTAACACAAACAAATAGGCTAAGAAGATTTATAAATTTGATCAATCATGGGTTAGGGAATTCTAATAGCTTCTTCCTTCCATTCCTTTTGATTTTACTGGTTTATTTTTTACACATGAAAAAAATTGGGACAATGCTCTGGCATCAATTTGTCCGAGTCTGACTCGATTTGCAATTTGAAAGATGAGTTACTTAACAACTAACAACTATGGTCCTTCATTGTTTTAATGGATGTAATCAAAAGATTCCTTTTATGACGATCGTCCACCTTATCATTCTATCTCTTTCATTTTTAAATTTGTTTCAATGGGAAGGAAATGAGATTGTTAGTGCACTTTTCTAAATTGGTCTAAATTTAGGGTATAAAATTTAAAAAATATAATTAATGTTTTTAGAGTTTTATTATAATTTTTATTTAATTATTTAGCATATCTTTTATATTATTTTATTAATTATTTTCTTATTTAATAATTTCAAATTTTATGATAAATATATAAAAAAATTAAAAATAGATAAAGATAAATAAATATAATAACAAATAATAATTAATAATCTCCTAAAATTTCAAATAATATATATTTAAAAATTCGACATTAGGTCCGTTTGAAAGAAGTGAAAATGAAAAAAAAATTGAGAGAGAGAAACACAATATCTTTCCCTTTGTTTGATTGAAGAAAATATGAGAAGCAAATCTCAAGAAAAATTGATTTAAAAAATAAAATTTCTTTCTTTTCATTTTTCATCCAATTTAAATTTTAAAATTTGTTTTCTTTTTCTTCCTATCAAACATAGGGTTAAGAAAAAAAGGACTACATCAAATGCCGCTAGTCTCGAGGTCATTTGAGACATTTACTAAATATTTCGGCTCAATTATTGCATATTATGAATGGAGTAATATACTATTACTACTGGACTTCCACAGGCCAAGCTTTCCCAATCTAAATCACAATTTATTCTTTTACAAATGCAAAATTATGACTTCTGTTATATTAATTAAAAAAAAGTTATGACTTTTACGGTTGAAAAAGACAGAAGTTATTATAATATTCAACGGGAAATTTGATGCAAAATTAAAAGATTTATAGTGAGTATTAATTAAAACTGAAACTAAAAGATTGATAGACATTCAATGCACACTATTAATTGTTTTTTTAAGAGAGTTTATTTTAATTTTCATGTGTATTAATTATTTTTAATTAAAATGTTATTATTTATTTTACTCTATATTATAAGTGTCATCCTAAGTTGTGATAAAAACTAATAAATAAATCACAAAGAATACTACCTCCAATCTTGATTATAAACCAAAAAAACATATTTCATATTTATTAAAAAAATAATTAATTTAATTAAATTATGTTATTTTTAATTAAAAATAAATATTTTTCTTAAACTATCATTTATTAAAATTTGATATCAAACATAAATAAAAGTTTTTATCTTATTAAATGAAAGATATTTTAGAGATAATTTCATTAAATAAGACATAAGTAATTGAAATTTATTTATGTATGAGACAAAAAATAAGAAATTTTTGTTGTTTATATTTAATATAGGAGGAATTATTGAATTAAAGATTTTACAAAATTAATGTTATTATAATTAATTCATTTTTAGATTTTTAGCTCGTATTATTAATATTTTCATTTGTTCAATTATATGATGTTTAAGAGTATGACACAACTATTAAAAATTATAATTAATTTGCTGAATTTTAAAGAAAACAATTTTCTAATATATCATTTATTTTTTTAATTAATAACTTATTTATTATTTTTATACATCTCTCACTAAGTATTAATTAAGAGTAGTCTTGGAAAAAATATTTAATGCGACATAAGTTTTGTAAGAGTTTAATATTGACGAACTGACGTATTTAATAATAAATTATTATTTTAATATTTTTAGATAATTATTTTAAAAGTCAATAAAATTATCATATAGAATGAGTTGTGATTAAATAATGGCGTAATTTTTTTTATTCTATGAGTATATAACTTTTTTCTCTTTGTAAAATAACATATATTTTGAAACATTTTTTTCTCTTTAAAATGTCATATAATTTAGAACTTGGAACAGAGAGAGTAATAATTTATTTCAATATTTAAAGGACCATGTAATATGATTTCTAATACCTTAATGATTATTCATATAATTACCTTAATTTAAGTTCATTTAATAGGGATAATGATACTGCATTGACCATATTGATGGCTTATTTAAACATAGTATGTGCGTTCCAACATATCAACATTTTTACCACATATTAATTGTAAAATATTTGTTTTTTGAGTAAATTATATTAATTATTTTTGGGGTTCCATAAAATTATATAAATTTTCATATTTTTACAAGGAAGAAAGTAAGGACATTGTAAATGTTAAAAAAACAGAAAAAAAATCATGTAATTTCACAAAATTTAAGGGTTATTAGTTTGTTTTTTTTTTATATACTTCTTACATTTTTATTTTACTTCATTTTTTTAATTTGAGAAGAGAAATTGGTATTCTTGTTATCAATATATTTTTAAAATATTACAAAGAGTTTGAATATCATTTAAAACAACCCTCTAAAAAGGGAAGTAGTGCACTTTTTTCATTTGTTGTTTTAATTTATAAAGAATAAATACATATTTTTCTTTTTTTAAGGGGAGTATTCTCCGTTTACTTATCTTAAGTATGACTTTTGTTATTTTAATTTCATTAATTTTGTTAAATATTAATCTCCGTTAGATAATATATTTTTTACATTCACAATATTTCAATTTGATATTTTGTTTAACAAAATAATCCAATACCACTTACATGATTATTGAATATTACTTTTGCTCATTTTTTTATTTGTTTTTATCCCTTTTACATTTATTTGAAAATTTAATGATATTTTTTATCAATAGGAGAAATCATGATCAAAATCTTTATGAAAACTAATGCAAAAATGACACAC
>PYAF01000045.1:304113-343328 GCA_007407185.1 Glycine tomentella
CATTCACAATATTTCAATTTGATATTTTGTTTAACAAAATAATCCAATACCACTTACATGATTATTGAATATTACTTTTGCTCATTTTTTTATTTGTTTTTATCCCTTTTACATTTATTTGAAAATTTAATGATATTTTTTATCAATAGGAGAAATCATGATCAAAATCTTTATGAAAACTAATGCAAAAATGACACACTGTGTCTGAACTTGAAGATTATCTATATATACTTTTGTGTACAATTTATTTTAAAAGATTTAATTATTATTAAAAGTTAAAATAAAATGTTGTAATAGTTTATAATAATTAATAATACTCTTTATATAACAGCAAGAAATTAAAAAAGCTTTTTATAAAAAGAGAAAGAAATATAGCGCGCGTGAGAGAAGAAAGAGCGCGCGTAGTTGAGAGTAAACTTGCAAATGTCGCCACGGTGACCCATCATCGCTCCGTTGTTGTTGAAGACACCGAGAGAGAACAAAACCACGCCGTTTCTTCCAATCTCCGCCAAACATCCAACCACCCTTAACAAACGACACCAACCACAGCACAATTCCTATTCAATTAGGGTTTCCACTTTCCAAATTTCCATGGAACCCCAATCTCTCCCTCCTCCTCCCTCCATGGACGACGCCGAAGACCCTTCCTCAATTTGGGACTTCTCTTACCTCCTCGACTTCAACCTGGACGACCAAGATGTTATTTTTAATAACAACAACTCTCTCCCTCTTCCCTTAAACAACGACGACGCCGCCGCTCCCGAGATCTCTCAAAACGACAGGGTCCGAAAGCGCGACCCGAGGATGGCATGCTCCAACTTCCTCGCGGGTCGGGTCCCCTGCGCCTGCCCCGAACTCGACGCGCTACTCGAGGACGAGGGTTTACCCGTCAAGAAACGCGCCCGCACCGCGCGTGCATCTGCGTCCGCACGCTGCCAGGTCCCTGGCTGCGAGGTCGATATCTCAGAGCTCAAGGGGTATCACCGCCGACACAGGGTTTGCTTGCGCTGCGCTAATGCCTCCACCGTTATGCTCAACGACGAGGCCAAGAGATACTGCCAACAGTGTGGAAAGTGCGATTTTTGTTTCACTCTCTTCTTCTCTTTCCCGTCATTTGATTCAATTATTACTTTGCTGTTTAGTTACTTCTATTGTTCTAGATGTGCTTCAATTGAATGTTATCTTGCGATTTTGTTGTTGAATAGACGGTTAACTATGCGAATTTCTTCGCAGGTTTCACGTTTTGTCGGATTTCGACGAAGGCAAACGGAGCTGCAGAAGGAAGTTGGAGAGGCATAACACCAGAAGGAGAAGAAAGCCTCCGGCGGATTCTGGAGGTGCTGCTCATAGTGAACTACTTCAACCTGTTGCTCAAAATGAGGAACACAATTATGATGTGGAAGCTGGAAAAGGTTTATTTTCAGTATTTGATATTACTGTGCCATGCTGATAGTCTCCTTTTTTTTTTCCCGTTTCCATTATTTTCTTCATATGGATGTGGTAGTTTAGATAAAGTTGGTTTTTTGTGTTGCAAGAATGCTCACTGGCTTGTGTATGAATCGTGCAGATTGTTCAAATTTGAGTACTGATGTCAACGACGTAGGTGTATCTCCAGATCATGAAGATGAAGCGGTTCCCATTCCCAGCAGCTCGGCTCCCAAAGCTCAGAATATTAATAATGACAGTGTTGTGTCTTTGGCTGTTTCTGGTGAAATGCAAGTGAATAGTGGGAACATTTCTAATTCGCCTTCGTATTGCGACAATAAGAGTGCCTATTCGTCTATGGTGGGTTGCCCTTTTTGTTTGTTTTTTAATGTATTAGGCCATCGTGGTTAGTGTTTGCTGATTGAAAGTTCATTTGTAGTGCCAAACAGGTCGGATTTCTTTTAAGCTTTATGATTGGAATCCTGCAGAATTTCCTAGAAGGCTACGACACCAAGTATTTTAAAGCATTGTTATTGCAGTTTAGTATTTGAATAGTGACACGATCTTCTGCCGTATACATGTATGTAACTGATTAACAGGCAGCCAATTGCATTTGTGCAGATATTCCAATGGTTGGCAAATATGCCTGTAGAGTTGGAGGGATATATCCGCCCTGGGTGTACGATCCTGACAGTTTTTTTTGCAATGCCTAACATTATGTGGATAACTGTAAGGGTTCAACTTGATGTTCTTTACATTATGTGTTTTTGTGTCATGTTTAAGTGGTCTTATTACCGGTTACCTGCCACAATATTGGACTAATGAACTGTATGGTTCTTTGTTCTGCTCATTATTCTGGGTAGTTTTTGCTAAATTTTGCTGATTGAGATGCTTATTTGTGCTTTAATTTACTATTTAGTATTTACTATATACCATCTGATACATATTCCCTCTTTTAATTTGATGACTCTAGAACTTCATACTTCAACTAAAAAAGAAGAAAATTTGCTTTCCCTCACTTTTCTAGTTTTTACTGACTTTGATTTGTTAACTTTTTTTCTCCTGATTTCATTTTTTCTTTCTCTTTTGTGGACCAACCAGTTATTGAAAGACTCTTTGGAGTATGTGCACAATCTTGTTGCTCCTGGAAAGATGCTATCTGGAAGAGGCACCGCACTAGTTCATCTGAATGACATGATCTTCCGTGTTATGAAAGGTTTTTTGCTGTTTTGTGTTCATTATGTATGTGTTATATATCTTCTTTTTGGCTTACTAACTTTTAGTATTTTATACCTTGATCCTTGCGACAATATTAATGGTTTTGTAGGGTATTTATCCTCCATCTTGGAGATGTGCATCATGTTCTAATTTTTCCAAAACAAATTAAACAATAACAAGTTTCTATTGGATTAGTTTCCCTATTTATTAATATTTCATGATTTGTTTCCTTATTTAGTTAGGATTATGATCTAGTATTAATATAAATAGAGGATATTGCTTTATGTTTTGTATCACATTGTAACACATCGTATCTTATAAAGTCAATATCAATTTTCGTATATTCAGTCTTTGTATCTTCTTGGTTTTTTTTCCCCCTGTATACCTGAACTCTATCATTTCAATGAGCACATTTCAATGGTTACAGATGGAACTTCTGTGACGAAAGTCAAGGTTAACATGCAGGCACCAAGGCTTCACTATGTTCATCCCACATACTTTGAGGCTGGCAAACCTATGGAGTTTGTTGCTTGTGGAAGTAACTTACTGCAGCCTAAGTTTCGGTAGGTAATTGTCACCTCTAATAATTTAAACCAGTTCTTTGTTGAATTTATTTATATAATAGACTGAAAATCTATTTTTTTGGGGAGAACCAGAAAAGGGCAAGTCGACTTCCATCCCCCAAACTGACATAAGCATGTTTGTCTGCATATGTGCATTATATATGTTTTTAGCAATGTTGAAGTTGGGGTAAGCATCCATAAGCAAAAAAGAGAGTGGGAGATTTGTAATATTATGGAAGAGGGTTTGGAGCATCTTTAGATCTCATTGAACCCAAAATCTAAGTATTTTGTGTCCAATAAACAAGAATCTTTAAACTTCGAAAGGAACTTTGGGTTCACATGTAATTGGTTGTTGGCAATGAAGACATGTAATGTTGTTTTTCTCCTACATAATGTTTTATGATTGATTTGGCTTTATATTCATAGTTCATAATGTAACCATTTCTTGCGATTATCTCATCCTGGTTAAAGAGAGACTGTTTTATGCTGTTAGAAGCATGGTAGTCAAAATTGAAATCTGACTCAAAATCGAGACGGGGAGTTAGGATCAATCACAAATTGGGAACTTAAATTCAAAATCATAAGTAATACAACTGAAGTCATACATAAACCAATCATAAGTAAAACAACTGAAGTCATACATAAACCAATCATAAATTCAAAATCATAAGTAAAACAACTGAAGTCATGCATAAACCAATCATAAGTAAAACAACTGAAGTCATACATAAACCAATCATAAGTACAAAACAGTCCAAGTGCAGCAATCTGACAAGTAGGATAACAGAAGCAGAGCAAAGAATAACAAAGTTATAAAACACTATTATAAGAAAATAAAAGAGAATCACAGAGATGAGAGGAACGAACAAAGAACCCACAAGCTTTGTAGTTGCAGCAAACAGATAAGCCACCTGAAAAAACCCACTGGAGTACTGCAGTTGCAGCAAGCAAAACGAGAGAGATGGGAGTTGCAGCAGCAGCAAACAGCAAACAGAACAAGAGAAACCACAAGCTTTGTAGTTGCAGCAAACAAAGAATGAGAGAGATGAGAGCGAGAGAACGAGATGGAGTGGGTTTGAGATGAAGTGTGAGTGAAAGAGATGGAGCCAAGGATTAATTTCACAAAAGAATAGGGGGCACGGGAGTTTAGGTGTGGGAATTTGGTCAACTAAAGAAGAAATATGGCTTGTGTTATTGTTTTTTGGGCTGAAATGGGTTTACTGGGCTGTAAAACCTGGCATGCGCAAACTAATGATAAAAAAAGCTTGCAACAAAGTTCTACAGATTTTCATAATGAATATATAAATAACAAAGGCTAGTAAAATCTTCATTATCAATTTAAATAAATGAGCTATCCGTGGGCCATTAATGTTAAGCTTGTAATGCTTGAACTTGACTCATTTAAATAATTGAGCCTATTTCCAAGCTTGACTTTGTTTATTTAATTAAACAAATGAGCTTGATTGAGCATTTAATACGTTGAGTTTGAATGGTTCAGGATTATTTTGGAATCTAAGTTCCTTATGTGGTTTAGCCCCAGAGCATGGTAAATGTACATCATATGTGGCACTAACTTTGTTAGTTTTTTTTTGTCTTTCTCCAATCTCATTGCTGTTAGCATATCTAATGTAATATCAAATTGATCATGCTTTATACTTTCTTTTATTTCAGTTGATATAATTTTCAAATGTGTCATCTTTGTACAGCTAGTTTTGATTCTGGTTCAGTTGTCAATGTGTTTCTGACTGTATTGAGGTGGTCATCATGGCAGGCTTCTTGTATCATTTTCTGGAAAGTATCTGAAATGTGAGTATTGTGTGCCATCTCCACATAGCCGGACTGAAGACAATATTTCTTGTGCTTTTGACAATCAGTTATACAAGATATATATTCCTCATACAGAGGAAAGGCTCTTTGGGCCTGCATTTATTGAGGTAATAATTGACCTATAGTTCTGTTTCCTTTAACTATGCGTTGACCTGGACGTTTTATTTGCTTACTGCTATGTTTCTTAGCTTATACTTTGGGAACACCTCATGTTGACCGTAATTACTGCTGGGCCTGTTAAACGTGTTGTACACACACATATGCTTGTGCCAGAGCAAATTAATGAAAATATAATTTTTAATGACCACATTTGAGTACTTTGAGCTTAACCAGATCATATAATCTGTGTACCATTTTTGATTGATAATATTTTTCTTTCTTTCTTTATTGTGTGCTTGTTTATATTTCTGATAACTAAATTTGAAGACATCAGAAGATCTCCAAAATGAGCATGCAAAACTGTGGTAGCATATCATTCTTAGAAAGTCATTCCCTGGTATTGGATTCAGCACTGTTACCCTGTTGGTTCTTTTTGTGAGACTGGTTCTTGTCTGAAGTACATGTAATTTATGTAAGGAGGCTCTGTAACTAATGGCTGCAGTGGCTAGGAGAGTTATTGACTTTGAGCTTTGGAATCCAGTACTGAATTGTACTAATGCTTTATTTATTAATTAGGCATGTGTCTTGATGATAATAGCATCAAATTAAGATAAATTGTCTGTATCTTATGGTTTAATACAACATTGATTGTCAATCCATTTACAAGTTTGATTAAGTTTCATTTATAAATGCTTCACATCAGTATGAAAGATCTTTTTTTTTTTTTTTTTTCTTTTTAAATTAGAAATTGTTGCTTTTATGCTAATTCATATTTCTTACCCCTTGTGTCTTATCGCATTCCTTTTTATATTTGTAGGTGGAGAATGAATCTGGTTTATCAAACTTCATTCCTGTACTCATTGGGGATAAAGAAATTTGTACTGAAATGAAGACGCTGCAGCAAAAATTAGATGTATCTCTCCTTTATAAACAATTCCAGTCTGCATCTGGTGGTTCTATCTGCAGCTCATGCAAAACTTTTTCACTTAGTCACACATCGTCATCAGACTTACTTGTAGATATAGCATGGTTGCTTAAGGACACCACTTCAGAAAATTTTGACAGAGTGATGACAGCTTCACAAATTCAAAGATATTGCCATTTGTTGGATTTTCTGATATGCAATGATTCAACAATCATTTTGGGAAAAATATTACCAAATTTGATAATCTTGACAGAGAGCATGAAATCCAATGATGTAATTAATAGGACAAGTGATGTTGACATAACACAACTCCTGAATCACATACATAATGCTAGTAATGTCATATATCAGAAACATCAGCAAAGTAGAAGTATAATTGTGCACTCTGAAATGGAAGGCTTTAAACTTGCTCAGGGCTGCTCCCAAGATAACAAGCTATCAGTTGCAATTAACTGCCAGGTTAGGACTATTAATTTTCTTTCCTAGGTTTCTCCCTGATGATGAACACATTTTGAAAATTTGAAGTTTGAGTTACATGCTTTATAACTTTATTTTACTTTATTGGCATTTTCTTGCCACTTAATGGAAAATAAAATTGATGCATCCGGTGTTGATATAAGCTGTCAAACTCTTGTTCTCTAAATTGGTGGCAACGGCAATCAATTTGTTAGAGCTCTTGACAGTTTAAAATTGAGTGAAATGTGATAACTTGGAACTTAGCAATTGAAGTGTTTGCGTGCAGATTTCACTAATAACACTTGAATTTAAGATATTATTAGAGAGGTCGCAATGATTGTTAGACAGAAGGAAGTTGTTAACACATTCAAAGTGGGAGCAGGGGTAAGATTGAATAAAAAGGGAAAGTCTTATACCTATAAAAAAAAGTAAGGGAAAGAAGAGTTAGGGTTGCCCATTGAAATAATAGAAGCAATCCATAGTTACCGTTTCTTTTGTTATGGTTAATTTGTGGGATTTATTTCTCACACGATAATTCATTAAATTATAGAATGAATTTTACCTATGCCTAGATCTCGGATAAATGAAAATTTTATTGATAAAACCTTTTTAATTGTAGCCAATATCTTATTACGAATAATTCGGACAACTTCTGGAGAAAAAAAGGCATTCACTTATTACAGAGATGGTGTAATTTGATTCTATTTTTTTTTTTTACCGAAATCGGTAAAAAAAGTGGAAAAAATCCTCGCTTGCTGAAGGTGAAATTTGTAAATAAAAGGATTAATTCCTTCTATCGTGTATCCTCGATTAATGGAGGCTCATATGCTTGAACTTTAGATTTATATTATTAAGTGAAAGGTTATACCTATACTTATGTGGACCAAATAATTCAATGAGGGTTGTTGTTGAACCATACCACATAGTTCCAGCAACGACAAAAGCTGCCAAAAAGACATTTATCCTATACTGCTGGAAAGAAGAGTTGTCTTAGTGATTATGTTTAATTTATTGCATTACACCCTATTATTATCCATTTATCCTGAATTTCTTATCTTCTAGCTGAACCTAGAGTATGTTTTTATTTATAAATATTAGAATTTAGTTTCATTGGTTTAGTTCTTTTGATGTTAACATCCAAGCTACCAGCAATTCCTTTTTGTGTTTTAATTTATCCTGCTGTTTGGATATCCCCTACATAGTATCTCGTTTTATATCTTCTGATAGTTTGTAAGATCTAGTGACACTGCTATAGCAACTAACATACTTTTTCTACATGGATATTTGTTTTTCAGGGTATCCTGTCGAGAGCAGATGAGAAGTGGGGAGTACTGAAAAGTCCAACTTCTAACGACAAAACGGAAAGAATACCACTTTTGAAGAGGGATATTATAATGAGTGTGGAAGAGTTGCCTGAAAGATGTGGGCGTCGATGTTTGGGCAGGGGATTCTTGACCTCTCGACCAGCTATTTTTGTGATGGTTTCGGTTGCTGTTTGTCTTGGGGTATGTGTTGCCGTCCTTCATCCTGGTAGGGTTAGTGAGTTAGCAGTATCGGTTAGAAGGTGCTTGTTTAACTATTAGTATTTTTTGTACTTGTCTTCTAGTTGGTACATATTTGTTGTAACACTAAATAAAATGGTGTTATGGGGATGATTAGATAGTTTATTACATTGGAAGCTTAATCCATGGTTGCTAATTTGTGCATTACCAATTTTATCGGATGTCCAGAGGGACTTGCAGTTACAGGTGCTGTGATGTGACTGCAACGAGTCTGATCATTATAGTTAAATTTGTAATTCTTGTTATCATTATATTATTACAATTGGGTTTTTATGCCAGAGATCTCTCTAGAAATGCATAAAGTAAGAAACTTTCATGGAAGTGTGAATTAGGCCTATAATCCTGACTCGACTCCAAGAATAAGTGTGGTTCATTTTCTGAATTAATTAATTAAAAATAAGTTTACTTTTTAGTTTTAAATCCAATTCGTTTTTAACTCCTGAGTGGCCGAGTTTGATAAATCACGTTAAATTCGATATAATAATATATAATACTATGGAATATTTTTTATAATGTGAAAGTAAAACTGTGGTTAAATTAGAAATATATGTGTAGACATTTAGTCCATTGTCTATTATAGCCCAAATAAAATGAAAAAAAAATAAGAATAACAAAAATAAGAAATGAAGTGTACATATAAGACAGAAGAAGGTAAGAATAGTGGAATAAGAGGCACAATACATGAAGTGAACAATTAAGCCCCAGGCAACGCTTGTAATGTAGGAGTGGACGATTGTGTGAGGCAAAGCCACATTGTTTGTACTTGTGTACATCAACATTCAACTCCGCTTTTGTACTTTTGTACTTCTATGATCTGTTTTAAGTTATTCACTCTAACAATAAAAATGGGTTTTCCCCATTGAATATTGTCAGGATATTTATATAACATGGCAAAAATCTCACAAGTTACAACTATACAAGGAATTAAATATTCTAAATTAAATAAATTAATCAATCGATTATACATCTCAAATATAAGTTCTTTTATGATATGCTGCTATTGGTACTACTACTAATATTTATGATTTAAATTATATATCATTCTTGATTTAAGTTTTTCAAAAGGTAAAACGACGATAGAAGGAGAAGGAAGACAATTAGTATTTCTTTATATATATATATATATATATATATATATATTTTATTTTTACCTATTTATACTCTTCTCACCTCTGATAATTCATAGTTCTCATTTCCTAAATTCCCCAAGCTAGATTGATGGTCTCAATATTTTGAAGATATAATTTAGCACTTATCGTGTGTATTCTTGGGTGCATGTGCCTATGTGAATATTCTTAGTGGGAAAGAAAAAACAGACAAAAGAGACTGTGTCTCTGGGTGGTTACACCCATTGCATAGCAAGATAAACTTGATACAAAGGAGAAGGTCAAGATTTCCAAAATCTTCAAATCCTCATGAGAAGAGTTCCCATACTTAGCAAGCCAGTCCACGCATTTGTTTGTCTCTCGGTAGGCATGAACAAACTTCACCTCCCACTCAAGGTTGGGAGATATAAGGTTAATGGAGTAATTAAGAAGGAAGGAAAGAAGGGAAAGATCCCGGGTTGGATTTCTTACTCCAACAAAAACTAACAATTAACATTTGTAAAAAAAAAATCTCCCACTCAAAGTGAATTGTGAATCAGATTCACAAATTGTGCCTTGCGATCTTCAAACCATGGTATAGATTATAATGGACATCCTCCAGAATAAGCCGCACCTGCAACAATTGGCATCCAAATAATTGATATTTTCTGGGACATTTATCATTGTTGGAAAGTGTAGAAGAGAGCCACTTGTAGGCAGTTTTCGCAGAATAAACTCCATCAGTAGTGGAAGGTGCCCAAATAACTATATTACTCTAGTTTGACCAGGCATTAATTAGTTCGTTGTTAAATATTATTTTAAAAATAATTAATGACATTTTATGCTATTTATAGGTCAAAAATAGAATTATATATGTGCTACAAGTAAGCTGTTCACATGAAAGCAAGACTTTTAATCACTTCATGACCTACCTTCTTATCACTTTCTCGATCTTGTCTCCATAGTGTTCATCTTAATTTGAATGCGCATATTCCTTATTATTCTTGAGAGATAAAGCATACTCTATTACAGAAAACATCATTATTAATTTAAAATGTTATGTATTAAGATTTTTTTGTTAATACAATATTTGTTTAACAAAAATTTAAATTATAATAATTAAGACGATATGTTACTTTCTGCTGTCTCCATATATCGTATTAATTATTGGTAACAAATCAGAGTGGGGAGATGTCACTTTCTATATAATTAATTAGTATCAACTTGTAATACTAATTATAATAATTAATACTAATTACTAACATATAAGTTATCAACTTATTTCTTTCTATATGGAATTACAAGTTGATACTAATTATAAATTTTTTTATTGACAAATATTAATTTATTAATTTTATTAAAAATATTAGTTGGATAATTTAAATATGTGACATCTTTCTCTCTCTCTCTCTCTCTCTCTCTCTCTCTCTCTCTCTCTTCTTTTACTCTTCTTCAATCATTAGATAACTTGGTAACATGTTTCCCTCCTATAGAGAGATGTTACTTTCAGCTGTCTCCATGTAACATCCTAGTTTAATTTTCTTATTTTTCACTGATTAGTTATTATAATGTTTCAATGATTTGGCAGCATGCCTACGTACAAAGACTTAGTTATTGGTAGCAATGGCAAATCAGATATTGTATATTACGCGTTCAATAATACAAGAATATTAATTGTTGAGGGACAATGAGATCCATTACCGTTGACCAGTCCTAGGCCTAGCTAGGCTGAAAAACGTGTTAGGAAGAAGACGATGCAAATATCCTGGACAAAACTTCCACCTATTTTGTGAAGCTTTGAAACACATGACGTAAAGATTAATTTAAAAGGACACTTTTAATAGTTGTTTTCTTCCGTTTACATAAGCTTTTCATAGATAGAATATACCATAGTATAGTCCTTTTTTTTTTAAAGAATTATTCAAAACTAGGTCCGTCCTAAGCGTCGTCCTTAGGTGCGACAACACTGAACGCATGATTAAAAGAAGCTCAATTTTTAAAAGAAAATTATAGTCTTGTAATAATTTTTTATATGATATATATATATATATATATATATATATTATAAATAAATTGAAGTTTTTATTTTATTTTATGTCTCTTTTTTATTCAAATTAAAATGTATCATGTGATTAAAAAAAAATATCACTCTTTGATTAGTTTTCCTAACATGTTGTAGTCATAAATTCATACGGAATGATTTTTTTGCTCTATATGTCAACATGTGATTGATCTATGATAACAGATTTAAAGTATTTTTTTTAACAAGATAAAACACAAAATAAAAATATAAAAGAAATAAAATTAAAATTAGTATATTAATAAAGAATAAAATATATGTAAGCTTTAATATGAAATGATATTTGTCTATGATAAAAAATAATAATGGAGCCAGAGAATTTTTTTTGTGAGACTAAATATATAAAATTAAATGAAATTATGAATATAATTAATATTTTGTAAATATATAAATAAATTAAAATATAAAAATGAGACGAATTTCATGCAAATTTATCCAAACTTCATAAAATTCGAGAAGAGTGTGAATAAGTTTTAAATTTATATTATCATTTATTTTAAATCAAATGTTTTCTATCTTTTGTGTAAACGGAGATTCATCACTGCTTTGTCATGCTTATTTTAGATATAAATATTTATGTATATTTATTTTTTGTGAAATATATAAATTGAATACTGATAACATAAGAATAAATTAAATAAAAAATGTGACATATTTCTTTTAAATTTATTAAAACTATGTTATTTATTTAGTGAAATCAAATATTTTTTTATGAAATAAGATGTTTATTTTTAAATACTACTTAGATATAAAAGAACTTTATTTAACATTTCATCCAGACTCGTAAAATCTCATGATCGATCTTGAGACTAACCTTAATTAATTAACCGTTAAAAAACCCTAAACCTATTAGAAATTTAGGATTAGTGGCGAAATGATTGGATAGCAAGCATGAAGTATTTCTTCTTCTTATATTGGAAGGGAGAGAAAAATGAAATTAAGAGGCTCCAAAGTAGATAAGGACCCTGCTAGCTAGACGTACGTGCAAATTCAATGATCCTCTACGTACTCCAATTTTTGTTATTCATTTATGCTAAAAGTTCATGACTCACGTACAGCTCAATTATACTATTAATTTAATTTGGTAGAGTTGATACGAGATTTTATCATATATCCAGAAATGCATAATAATAATAATAATAATAATAATAATAATAATAATAATAATAATAATACTAATAATAATAATAATAATAATATAAACTGAGCTTGATAAATAAAAGTAACCTTAACTGTGTACTACTGCTATTTTATAAGCAAGGAAGTATAATCTAAAACTAGCAAGAGTTTTCTTGCATTGCACGAATATTTTTAAGTATAAATTATAAATAAAAATTAAAGAAAATAATATTTATTTTCATGATTAATAATAGATATTTCATTTTACTAATTATAAATAAATTAAAAATTAAAAATTTTAAAATTGAATAAATAATATTAAATTAAACTATTTAAATCAAGACAAATCATTCTTGTGATCATGAGTTTAATTCAGTTAATTGAACATAATATATAAATTATTATAAATTTATTGACATTGTATTTGATTCTTACTGAATAGTATATCGACATTTTTTGAAATAAATTTTAATTAGGATTCATTATTTCTTTTTTAAGAATGAAAATTTAAATTCTTGGTAAAAAAAAGTGTTCTCAAAATAATGCTATTGTTTCCCCTAACATTGAGAAATCAAATCTTCTTGGGATACCGTAATCAAGCAGCTGGCACCGGAGGCTTGACTGAACAAACCATGAAACCAATAGGGCAGATATTGATAAGGTTCCTTTGCTGTCATATCTACATATATACACACACACACATAACCTTTGCTGTCTAGCAAACAACAGAAAGGATTAGAAAAGCCAAAAATTTGATATAAGTCGGCTATATTATTTTTTTTTCCTTTTCCCATTCTTTTATTATGTTGATCTATAACTTGTTTAGATAAACTTAAAGAGTCAAATTTGATCAAAATTCATAGTTGACACTTGACACACCTCCAAGGTAGAACATGGTTTAGTTTTGAAATTTTCTTATCTGAAGTGAAGTGAAATTTTGATAAGGTAAATAAATTACCATGCATGAGTTGTATATTCAATGGGCATTCTTAAAATTTGAAGCTAAATTAATCATATAGATAAATTGAGAATAAATACTTTTTTTTAAGAATAAGTATGTTTATTAGTTTGTGTAAATTAAATGATAAAAAAAAACATTAAACATATTGTACTTTTTTTTAGCCGGAGACACGATTCAATCAAAGATCAAACAATCATAAGACAGACAGTGACATAAGCCGATAATTTTGTTGTACTCCGTCGTCCGTACAATTTTTTTCGTACAGAATTATTTAACACTAACGGTACTCGTAAATCTAACAGCCACTTAAACTGGTTAGACAATTTTCGTCGAACTTTATGTAACAAAATTTCATGAGGTGACATATAAATGGAGTACATAAGGCATAGATTAAGAAAAATCATTGTTGTAGGTGTAGAAAGAAGAAATGAAGACAAAGATATGAAAGAGAGATATATATGATAATGATTTAAAATAATACAAGAAAATAAATAATAAGAAAATGAAGTGAAATAAAAAGAAATTAATAGTGGGAAAATATTAAATATATAAAATATAATTAATTAAGGAAACTGGTGTATGGACACTCCCCTGCTAGCAAACAATCTGATAGCAAAATAATATAGAAGAAAAACAAATGTAAATATGTTATGTGATGCGATGTAGAAAAGAAAAGACTAATAAAAAAGAAATGAATATCAAGAGAATGTTTGTTGCGTTGGATTGTCTACAAATTATTTACTGGATAATTAAATATAATTTAAAATATGTCTATAATTTTTAATATATATATTTGAATTTTGAATTTGTTTTTTAATAAATTATTTATTTGTTTTTGCTTTTTGATAAAAAATAATTATTTTGTCTTTTTGGACTTTTTTGGTCCTGATAAATTAGTAATTTTGTATTTATTCTCTAATATTTTTTATTTATTATTAGTTTCTTTAAAAAAATTAATAACAAATAATTTTTTTTATCAAAAAATAAATATAAAATTGATTAATTTATTATAGACTAAAAAAATATCAAAAGTAAAAAATAAAATTATTATTTTATTAAAACTCAATAAATTTTTATTAAAAATAAATATAAAATACGAATATTTATTAGAAATAAAAATATATTTTACTCTTAGATATATGATTGTTGATGGAAGAAAACACACTTCCAGCCTCACGAAATTCAATGCACGTTGGCCAATCATTGTAATTAAACCCGAAACCATGGAAATATGGAATGGATTCTAATTTGTAAAGTCTGCAGCCTAATATGACAAGCATATTATATTGATATATAGCTCCTATCCGAGTAGGAGCCACGCAAGGTGAGATGAATAAACAAAGGACAATCATGCACTGGCCACACCATCCCCCTTGCAACTTGTTTACCAAAAAAACCAACAACTTGGTCCTAATCCATTACTCTAAGGAGATTAGAGGGTCTACATTGGCCTCTTTTGTAGTAGCCACATCAGTGACAGCTTCATTTCCACATGCTATTTACACATGTCTAATTTGACACACACGCTTGTTCATATTACCATGTGCCATACCCTTAATTCCCTCTTATTTCCTATTGAAAAGTATGAGGACAACATTGGGAATTAATATTGGCTCAAAATGCATGCAATATAAGTATCCTCCAACATAGCATGGTTTTGCATGTCCTCCTTTCACAACATAACATATTGTTCTCTAATTATTCTTGTGTTGCTATTGTGTTGTCACTGTCTCTTTGAGGCCATTTTTCTAGCTAATTTAAGAAAATGGCAATTGAGCAGCACAAGGATGTGGAGAGTGGATATTTGCAACAGCCCTTCATTCAACCAGAGGAGGCTGCTGCTTGTGAAGAAGTTGGATCAGATAAGAGTGTGGAAAATGGATCCATTGGAATGGTTTTGCTTAGCACGCTTGTTGCTGTTTGTGGTTCTTTCACATTTGGAACTTGTGTAAGTACCCTTAATTAAGCACATGAACATTATAACTGCCTCACAGTCTACGTTGTCTTGTATATGTTTTCAATGACAAAACTAAGTGAAAAATTCGGTGTATGGCTTAAGAAAGAAACATTCTGAAACTACAGTTCAATACACGTGTTTATTTTCTGCGTTAGGAACCAACAAACCAAATATCACGTCAAATATACAGAAAAAAGGTTTTCACCTCATCTATGTTAAGCTGAAGTTACTATTAATTTTGGTAGGTGGGATATTCAGCACCCACTCAAGCGGCTATCAGAGCAGATCTTAATCTATCTCTTGCTGAGGTTAGTATTATTCTAGTTTTCCCTCCTCATTCACATTTATATATAATATTCTCTCTTCTGATTTTTTTTTAAAATTTTTGGACTGGTAGTTTTCCATGTTTGGTTCATTGGTGACCATTGGTGCAATGCTTGGAGCTATAACAAGCGGGCGGATTACAGATTTCATTGGCCGGAAAGGGGTATGTGAAATCTAAATGCTAATAAATAAAATCTATATCCAAGTTATTTAACATTATCTTCAGCTTTTAATTGATTGTACCTGTATATATAGTAAGTTCACGCAAGAATTGTTCTATATCCTGAATCATGTATTATGTCTTTCCATGTTAATTAATACATTTTGAATAAATAATACATATACAGACAGTACAAAGGTCTTTTACCCTTTAGACTATTATCTCATTACAAATTATCTATTATAAGTTTGTTAGCTTTTATAATAATTATTTTAAAATATATACCACTAATGATTTCTTATCACACAGTAAAAGCTTTTATACATACCATATATATATATATATTAATTAAACTCTTACTTTTCATGAGAAACAGGCTATGAGGATTTCAACAGGATTCTGCATTACTGGATGGTTAGCTGTCTTTTTCTCAAAGGTGTTCATCTTCTGCACAATGTGTTCTTACCAAAAAAAGTTGTTGCAGAATACAAAATAGGTTCACTTATGCTATTCTGTCTACTGCAGGGTTCTTACTCCCTTGACATGGGAAGATTTTTCACAGGATATGGCATAGGAGTTATATCTTATGTGGTAACTAATTTTGATAATCAAGTCTTTTTATTTATTTTTATTCATGAAGTTTTGGCACATGCCGTGTAACTATATATACATATATTTTAATTTATTTAATGTGGCCTCTTCGCTATAATATATGTCTAATAACAATCAGTAAAATGGAACAGGTTCCTGTATATATAGCAGAAATAGCACCCAAAAATCTTCGAGGAGGACTAGCAACAACAAACCAGGTGAGGGAATATTAATTAAGAACTATGGTATTTTTTTCTTTAATTAAAAGTTTAAGTATAATTGAGTAGAATTTTGATTTTGACTGTGATTTTTTTGCAGCTTTTGATTGTTACTGGAGGGTCAGTCTCATTCTTACTAGGAAGTGTCATAAATTGGAGAGAACTAGCACTAGCGGGTAAGTACATAATAATATTAGTTTTGAATTGTAACAAATTTTGGATATGTAGAAAGGTATAACAGTTGGCTTGGTTTGAATTTTGAAGGGCTAGTGCCTTGCATTTGCTTGCTGGTTGGTTTGTGCTTTATCCCCGAATCCCCCAGATGGCTGGTAAGCACTAATTATTAAGCTAGAATCATTATCTAAGGACCAAATGCTCCTTTATTTTCTTCTTGAAGGTATATGACGATATAAGTATAAAAGAAATATTGGAATGAAATTTAATATGTATGTAAATATGTATTTTTTTAGGCAAAGGTTGGCCGCGAAAAAGAATTTCAACTAGCTTTAAGTAGACTTCGGGGTAAAGATTCTGATATTTCTGATGAAGCTGCTGAAATTCTGGTACTTTCCAAGCTATCTTAACTGAATAATTGAAAACCTTCAAAGAAATTTGAAAATAATTTGATATGTTTGATGATCTGAGCTGACTTATTCCCCCCCCCCCTCTCTAAAATAGGATTATATTGAAACTCTTGAAAGCCTTCCTAAGACTAAGCTGTTGGATTTGTTCCAAAGCAAATATGTGCGCTCTGTAGTTGTAAGTAACAACACACTTCTCTAGCAGAAATTCAATGACAATGCACAAAATTAATCAAAAGATCTAAATTATGTTATTGTCACAATTTCAGATTGGGGTCGGGTTAATGGCATGTCAACAATCTGTTGGAATTAATGGCATAGGATTCTACACAGCAGAGATTTTTGTAGCAGCTGGTAAGTGGGAAGAAATACATCATACATGCATGCTGATTTTGGAAAATAAAAAAGACCTCTTTGTTCTGTCTGTCATATTTATTCGTCCATAAATGTTGAATTTGCAGGACTTTCTTCAGGAAAAGCTGGTACCATAGCATATGCTTGTATACAGGTAGTTTATCTCTCTACTGATTTCTCATAAATTAATTATGTGACCACATTATTATGTCTGAATTTCATCTGTTACAATGAATGACAGATTCCATTTACCTTATTGGGAGCAATTTTGATGGATAAGTCTGGAAGAAGACCTCTTGTAATGGTAAATCTATTTGCAAGCCCTTATCTATCAAGGTCAACTTAAAGTATGTGGAATAAGAACTTTGATGCTCAACAAAAATTCTTGTATACATGCAGGTTTCTGCGGCTGGGACATTCTTAGGTTGCTTTATTGCTGGCATTGCTTTCTTTCTCAAGGCAAGTCTAATATTAGTATAAAAAATGTAGAATATTTTCTCCATAAATTGTGTGTCTTTATTCTAAAATTCGCCATTATCACTTGATGGAGCAGAACCAAAACTTGTTGCTTGAGTGGGTACCTATATTAGCAGTTGCTGGCGTGTTGGTGAGTTTTCTTGTGCAACATTCATTTACAAGTTACAACCCTCCACACCCTTCTCAAATTCTAGTTTGAACTGAAATTCCCCTATCTTTTGAATCGTATTGTTATCAGATCTACATAGCAGGATTTTCAATTGGGCTCGGATCAGTTCCATGGGTGATAATGTCTGAGGTATGTATCATTTGGCACCAAAAATTATAGCTATAGGCATAAAGAAAAGCTAGGCAACATTGAAATTGTAGCTATCAATATTTGTTTCAAAAAAGAGATGTAGCATTTTAAGCTTTTGTTTTCCAATAAAAATGCCTACGATTGCTAAATAGAGCTACTTTTGTCCCTCATATACAAGGCCCCTTCAAAGAAAATAGTTGAAGTAAAGGCCAGCAATTAAAAAATGAAGGATTATTTTCTTTTCCTGTCCTCGAGCTTCTGGAAAAAGGAAATAGGAAGCATTGATGGTAGGAATCAAAGAAGAAGAGTGTTCATAACATATTGTTATACACACTTAAAGTAAAATTTATTGAAAACTACAAAATTATGAGAAGGTTTGCTAAATAAGATGAGACTTGCAATTTTGTGATTTCTAATAAATTTTAACTAATTAGAGAGAATGTTTCAAAAATAGTGTGTTGCTAGCATTTCTGATCAATCAAAGAAATGTATGTTGTTTTTTTGGATCAGCAAGAAATGTATGTTGTATCTAATATTACTTTTCATATTTCAGATATTTCCCTTACATATGAAGGGGACTGCTGGAAGCTTGGTGGTTTTGGTGGCTTGGCTAGGAGCTTGGGTAGTTTCATATACTTTCAACTTTCTCATGAGCTGGAGTTCTCCTGGTAAGCACACAATATTATTATAGAAACACAGTTAATTAGCATTCTTGTGCCCATATGACTACAATTAGTGAAATGTACTTATATTGTTTTATTTTTGGACAGGTACATTGTTTTTGTATGCTGGATGCTCCCTCTTAACTATTCTATTTGTAGCAAAATTAGTCCCAGAAACCAAAGGAAAAACTTTGGAAGAGATCCAGGCTTGCCTTAGTTCATAGAGATAAAAGAGAAAAAACGCACTGCAGGACCCTGTCAAATCATTACCATCATTTTTCAAATTCTTTTAGATCCATTTAGGATCGTCAAGACATTAAATAATATAATGCTGCCATATCCATTTTGTTGTTGTAGTGTAATAAAAATAACAATGTATTATTAGATTATTTGATAAGAAAAAAAATCTTTCTGTAACACTGTGCCTATGCCTCTTCTGATTTTTTTAATGGATTTGTTGTTTACATTACAAAAAGTAATCCAGGTGTAGCTTCAGCTTGTGACTAATCAATTGCTTGGAAAAATTCACCTAAGCTTCTTGATGCCATTCATGTAGTTCGAACTTCGAACAGTTGGATAAGCTTCTTGATGGCATTCATTTAGTTCGAACTTCCAACAGGTGGATAGAGACGTGTTGAGGTTCTATGAAATTTCACGAATTAAAGGGAAAAAGAGAGAGAAGGTTATCAATTATGTGATTATTTGAGAGTTTTTCTTCTTGTTGCAATACTGACATGAACATTTAAATTTAAGAACTATCCAAGCTCTTCATCATTAATTTGCTTTATTTTCTTAATGAATGATAATTATTACAGATACATAATACATTTAATTTTCTTTATGAAATTAGATGTCTATTTTTATGAAATTACATATCTATTTTTAAATACTTAAATATAAAAGAACTTTATTTAATATTTCGTCCATGTCTCATAAAATCTGATGATCGGCCTTGTTGAAGACTAACCTTAATTAATTAATCTAACCCTAAACCTATTAGGAATTTAGGATTAGCGGCGAAATGATTGGATAAGCAAGCATGAAGTCTTTCTTCTTCTTATATTGGAAGGGAGAGTAAAATGAAATTAAGAGGCTCCAAAGTAGTAAGGACCCTACGAGCTAGACGTGCAAATTCAATGATCCTCTACGTACTCCTATTTATGTTATTCATTTATGCCAAAAGTTCATGACTCACGTACAGCTTAATTATACTATTAATTTAATTTGGTAGAGTTGATACGAGACTCTATCATATATCCAGAAATGAATAATAATAATAATAATAATAATAATAATAATAATAATAATAATAATAATAATAATAATAATAATAATAATAATAATATAAACTTAGCTTGATAAATAAAAGTAACCTTATATTTTTTTTATATTTTTAGTCTACATTTATTAAAAGTAATGTGATTCTAGTCGTTCATTAGAAACTAAAAATACATGTTTCTGGTTTTTTAATTATAATTAAATGAGTGATTAAATCTTTTTTATCATAAAAATATTTCATGTATATTTTCTATTTTTGTAAATGACGAACAAAAAAAATATTATCTTTTTTTGAAGAACAATCTGACACATTATTGTTTTCTTAAAAGAAAAACTAAGGATTCAAAGAAAATATTTTTTTTAGAAACTATAAAAATTTCTATATTTATAAAAATTAAAAGTATTTTTAGTAAGTTGAATTTCTTATTCAATAAGTCATATTAATTATTTTTTAATTTTCAACAATTTTAAAATATAAAGTGTATTAGAAAAATATTAAAGAGAAAGTTATTAGAACTCCTCATAAACCAAAGTATTATTAATATAGTTTTACCGTAATTTTTAATTTTAACAAAAATATTCATTAATGTCTTTATCAGATTTTTAAGCTTTTTTTTTCTAATAGTATTTAGGCAAATACTAACAAGTACTATTTACTAAGAGCATTAGTTAAGAAAATAAGAGTAGAATTTTTTTTAATGATAAATGCAAAATAGTGTTCTCCCTCACATATTTTTTTATACTCTTTTGTGATTTATACATTCAATTTTTTTTCCACTTAATTCCTTAACGAATGTCGTTAAGACACTACTTAAATAATATCATATATAATTCAAGTAAAGATTGACGCTGCCTGGTCCTGAGAGTAGGGGTGTTCATCAACCGATCCAAACCGATGCAAACCGCGGTGACCGAACCGAAAAACCGAAAACCGAAATAACCGAAAACCGAAAAATCGAAAACCGAAAAAAAACCGAAAATTTTCACCGGATTGGATCGGATTTCGGATTGGCTGGTGAAAACCGATCCAATCCAAACCGATCCAATTGTAAACCATATCTTACCCTTTATCTACTTGGGCCTATTTCCCATCATAGTCCAAAAATCAAAAATCCAATACATTGCTCCTTAATTTGTTCAATGAACGTATTTGTCTAATGAAAATTAGAAAATGATGCTTGTTTTTGTCCAATGAATATGTTTGTTTATGTTAGATACTCCTTATTTTGATAAAAATATGTCTCATAAATTTTATTTTTAGACTTTTTAAAAAACCGAAAACCGATCCAATCCAAACCGAAAATAATTGGATTGGATTGGATCGGATTTGAAAAAAATTTCAAACCGAATGGATGATCAAATGACCAAACCGAAGGAATCGGATCGGATGATTTTTTGTTTCAAAACCGATCCAATCCAGACCGCGAACACCCCTACCTGAGAGTATGTAACAGCTTCTATGTGTGTGCACGTATGCAAATTGAGAAGAAACTAAACAAAGCCAAGGAAACGAAGGGGCTTTGACATTTCCAATTTTCCAATATTTAATATTCTTTATTCCTTCCAATTTTCATCACAAACACACACATACTACAACACCAAAAACCGAAGCAAAGCAAGTGAATCAAGACTAACCTTCGTGTTCCATTCAGAGGTCACCTTCTTCAATCTCCATTCCTCAATAATCCCTTTATCAATTTACTATTTTTTTTTTCAGTTTTTACTTCAACTGTTTGATAACTCGGTGTGCCGTGATGCTGAATTGAGTTTCATTTGGTACGGGGATATTCATTTCCCTTTTAATTCTCATAATTGGACTAAAGTTCCTTTCTTTTTGTTTAATTATGTGGTTCTGTTCAATTTTCACACCTACCCTTTTGTTGCATCAACCAAAAAGGACTACACTTGAAAAACGTTTGGTTCTGAGCACATCTGTTTTTACTTTATTTCATTTGTCTTGCTTCTTCATAATTGAGACTGAAAGGGGTTCTCTATTGGCACTCAATGTTAGTATTGATAGTCATTTTGGGTTTGAAACAGTTCAAAATTATAAGATTTTTGTGTATTTGTTATTAAAAAGTCTTCTGGCTCAGTGTTTCTTATTGGACTTGATGCTTTTTGCAGGATACAGAGAGAATTATGAGTTGGTTGAATAAAAATAAAAGTACTTGTAGTGATGGTAGTGCCAGTAATGAATCTTCTTCAAGTGGAATAGTTGGAGAAAGGGATAATCATCTTGATCATGAAATTGCACAGCTCACAAAACTTAGGTCAAGTCCTCATGAGCTTTTGGGTCGTGTTGTTCCTGGTAAGATGAGGTTACCTGCATCTATTGTGAGAATGCTGGTTGGTAGAGAAGGTAATTATTCTGGAAGAGGGAGATTTTCATCAGCAGATGGGTGTCATGTGTTAAGCCGCTATTTGCCTACCAAAGGTCCTTGGATTGTGGATCGGATGAAAAGTCGGGCCTATATTTCACAGTTTTCTGCTGATGGTTCTCTTTTAATTGCTGGATTCCAGGTTATTACTATTGTCATTATCATCGTAGTTATTGTGTACATAAATTATGTATGAAGCTGAAGGTGATTTTTTTAAATTGAAGAGTTTTGTACAGGTACTAAAGGGTTTCTAGATCTTCACTTTTAGTTGTTTGTGCTTTGTTATAAAACAGGGAAGCCACATCAGGATCTATGATGTTGACTGGGGCTGGAAAGTTAAAAAGGACATCTCTGCTAGAAACTTACGGTGGACAGTTACTGATACATGTCTCTCGCCAGATCAACTCTATCTTGTAAGCTTGAGTTGATTGCCAAGGGAGGTGGCGTTCATAAACATTACTAGGATTAAGAATTTGCTGTTATAAACAACCAATTAAGAATGTGAATCTTATATAAGTCTGAGCTATTTACCACTTTGTTTCTTTTAACTTCTTGCAACTCACATTTGATAATTTGAAAACTAACTATTGCAGGTTTATGCCAGTATGTCACCAATTATCCATATAGTTACTGTGGGATCTGGCACAACAGAGTCAATAGCAAATGTTACAGTATGTACTGAAAATTTCTCACACCCATTCATTATAGCCAGAGAAATATAGTTTCATAGCTTTTTATAATATTGTAATGGAGAAGATGTTGCATTTACAGTTTTTTCCCTAGCTGTGTGATAGTTATATTATTTACAATTACTGTACGAGTTATTTTTGTAAGATATACTAGTGGCTAATGCAAAACTTGGCTCCTTATTCTAAGCAATTTGAATCTGTAAAATAATGAAATGCTTCTTACATTGTCACAAGCATGCTCCTACTACTGTTGAATTCTAGGTCATAGGATGAGGTCTCTCCAAACTCACATATAGAATGGGAAAATTTGTAGTGCTTTGTTAAAGACACAGCCAATGAGCCAACCTGTTTATTTATTTTTGTTATTAAGTAGCATATTTGTTCTTATGCTTTAAATTTCTAGCCTAAAATATTTTTTATAGTGTATATATGCATCTGTGTGTATACACACATTAAATAACTGTTTGATTTACATTCAGGAACCCTTCTATTATTGCAGGAAATACACTATGGATTAAATTTCTCTTCTGATAATGGTGATGATGAATTTGGAATTTTCTCTGTCAAATTTTCAACGGATGGGCGGGAGCTTGTGGCTGGAACTAGTGATTGCTCGATATGTGTATATGATCTTGGAGCAGATAAGCTGAGCCTTAGAATTCCTGCTCACCAGGTATTATATATTATTTGCTATAATTTCTATTTTGAATAATTAAAAAAAGTTTCAAATATATTAAGATACTTATTGAAAGTTGGCTGACTGCTTAAAATCAGAATAAAAGCTGAAACTCAATTTAGATACATTGACCTGAATCTGTCAAAACTGAATCTTGTGGTTCATTATGGGAGCAATTAAGGGTTTTGGGGAAGCATAGACCTTAAGACAGCCAAATCTTGAGTCTGAGAATCTTCTCTTCCTGTTCCTTCATCTTTGAAGAAGGACTTGTATATAATTGTTAATCATTTGTTCATCAATTTAAAGTGGCATATAGTGAATCAAGGAGGACCATTATTTGCGAGCATGGAAGTTGGATCATATCCGACCCTGATGTGCATTTTTCATGTTGCAGTCTGATGTTAACACTGTCTGCTTTGCTGATGAATCTGGCCATCTAATATATTCTGGTAGTGATGATAGTTTTATCAAGGTAATATTCATAATCTTGTCAAATTGAATTTGTTAATATCCACAAATAGCTATGTTGGAAGCAATATTTTTGTTTAATGTATGTCTTTATTCCATTATTGGCGAGTTAAGTTTACAGTACTGATCACGGCATTAGAGCTCTGGTGAAAGGGTAGTTGATGCAATGCAATTGGCTTAGGAGTTTCTTGTAATGCTAAGGATATAGTTTCCATTCATTTCATCCTCTACTTAATTTGCCTGAGTAGCTTGTCATGAAGAAATAAAAAACTACGTACCCCATTGTTCGGAGACTCCACGCTATGCGTAGACAAGGGAGGGGGATATTGTACGCAGTCTTACCCTTGCATACGTAAAAATATTGTTTCTGGATTCAAACCCATGACCAACAAGTCACCAAAACACAAAATTACCACTGTGTCAGGGTTCGCCCTCAACTTGTTATGAAGAAATACTATTTATAAATGTGTAGTAAATTTACTCTGAAATATTATTTTAAATCATATACCTCATGAAATCCTGGAAGTCTGGAATTTCATTTCTCTGTTTCTTCTTCTGGACTGGACCCAGTTCAACTAACTTGAAGACTGGCATGTAAGTATTTGATATCATGATTTTTTTTTTTGGAAAAAAAAGGCTTGTCAGAACAATTCAATATGGGAAAGAATCTTCTTTTATCAAATAAATTAACTTTCCTCAAAGTGTTAAAATGAAACCAACATATAGATGTTCTTCAAGATTAAGCTTGTTTCTTTAAAAGAAATCAAATTCTTCTAGATTATCTTTCCTCAAAGTGCAGTATGAAGTTTTTTTAAGCCTTCGTGCTTGTAAGAATATTCATCAAATGCTTGGAAGTTTTGGTTTAGATGATTTTGTGAAAAAATCTTAGGCTTTCTATTGCTTGCCTATATTGCTTGTGAAGTTAGTTGAAATGTGGCTATTAGCACTTCACCAATAAAAAATGTGGCTATTAGCATATTTATTATTAGTCAAATTATTTAATTGTCAAAAAAGTGAACATGGTTCCTAACATTTAATATGGTATCTGGTGTCTTCTAGATTAATGAATTAGTTACATTGCTGAAGAGAAGAGAAAGTTTGACAGTATAAAGAGTCCAAAGTTGGACAATACAAGTGTCAACTGTTGATCAAAGTCATGCAATATTTATACGATAGTGACCGGGTTGTTTAGATTTGCTTGCATTAGTAAGAGTATTTCTGAAATCTTGTGACTCAATGAACTAAGCTTTGCAAGCGATGGATATCTTTTTCTTATGCAAAAACTAAAGAACGAGTTCTCCATTAAATACTCAGTACTTTATTAGTTTATTAAATATGACATATATAACAAATAAATATTTATTAATGTAGTTGCAGAATATCTCTCAGGTGCAAGCCCAAGGACAATGTTCTTTGAGGCTTAGACCTGGCTTATGACTAAATGAGCTTAATATTTAAAACTAGCTCTCAAGTTGCTGCTCATTGACACTCTTAATTTTGTATCCTTTTATTTCTCAATACATTGCTTTGGTTTTTCTGCTTGCAATTGAAGTTGAAGGAATTCATAGCTGTTGTGACCTGGCGCAGGTGTGGGATAGGCGTTGTTTTGTTGCCAAAGGACAACCAGCTGGTATCTTAATGGGACATTTAGAAGGCATTACATTCATTGATAGCCGTGGGGATGGTCGATATTTAATTTCTAATGGAAAGGATCAAACTACCAAATTATGGGATATAAGGAAGATGTCTTCTAATGCCATAAAGTAAATCTGTTTTATCTCACTTTGTTATGTAGATTCATAGTTATGCTAATGAATTCTATTGTTTCCCTCTATAACCTACTTGAAATGCTTTTATGTTAGAGTAGGCATTTCAAAGAGAAATAAGTAGAAGGAAGAAAGAATATGCAAAGAATATACTCAGACCTATCTTGTTTAAATTCAACGTGATCTTTAAATGAGTACTTGGTTATGATAAGGCCTCTTTGTTGGCAATCCAAATGTGGCTGTAATAGTTCCCCTCTCCCCCTGGGAAAAAACTACAGTAATTTGAATAATAGAATCTGCGAAACCATGAAGTATTATTCATTGAGTTTGGAAGTTACAATGAGTCTGATTGATTCTATTTCTAACCCCTTATAAAATATAAATGTTATTCTGGTTGTCAACTGTGAACAACTGAACTGAGAATTGTTGTTACAATGCTACTGACTGTAGTTTACTGATGTTGCATAAGTGGAACTTTGTCTTTCAAGAGATATATTGGATGGTTGTTCAACTTAGTTTATAATAATTAAAGCTTTCTCTTCCACATGAGTGTGTTTTTGTGCATAGACTCACTACTCCTTGTTATGAATTTTGATTGACATGAGCATGGTATTTTATTATGGCAATACCTAAGTCCAAGAAAAATAAACAAAAGTGACTCCATTTTATTTTTCCCCTTCTAGTCTGTGGTGTGTATTTAACAATGATGTTTATTACTTAAACCAACAGTCTTGGCCTTGGAGATGATGAGTGGGACTATCGATGGATGGACTACCCTGAATATGCAAGAAATTTAAAGCATCCTCATGATCAATCATTAGCAACATATAAAGGTCACTCAGTGCTGCGTACTTTAGTGCGCTGTTATTTCTCTCCTTCATATAGGTAACTTATACTTTTAGAACATTCTTACTCTGGTGTATATCATTGTTCTTTTACATAATATAAGATTCTAACTTATCCAACTTATTTAGGTGTTGAAATTGCTTGTGATATTTCGTATTTACTTTGAAATCAAATAGTTATATATTTTATAGTGGTAAACCAATTCAATAGCTATTAGTTAAGTGACTGGAATATGTTTTGGTAGCATTCCTCTTTCAATAATGCTTCTTTTATGATTTTTCTGAAGAATGAGAATATGACATCTTGTTCTTGTCTATTTCTTATTGCAGCACTGGTCAAAAGTACATTTACACCGGGTCTAGTGATTCGTCTGTTTACATATATGACCTGGTAAAAAGAATTACTTATATATTTTTATCAACAGTTACTGCATTTGTATGAAGAAGACTTAGCTTAATCCTTCTATTTTTGTCAGCTGATATCAGTGTCTAAACATTATTTGTAGGTGAGTGGTGCACAAGTTGCAAAACTTGATCATCATGAGGCACCTGTAAGAGATTGTAGTTGGCACCCCTATTATCCAATGATGATCACTTCGGCTTGGGATGGTGATGTTGTTAGGTGGGAATTTCCTGGGAGTGATGAAGCCCCTGCTTCACCAATTAAAAGAGAAGGTCGAATTCGTAGGAGAAATTTGCTTTATCTATAGTTCATGCTCTTTGTACATATGTGTCTGGATCCATACTATATTTTGCTAGTTACATGGGATTTCTTTTAACTTCTATTTTCCTACTTATAGAAAGGGTCCCAAAAAAAAAATGTTACATTGATTTATACCTTGTTCTTTACGTTTTGTAATCCTATCATGGATGAACATGAAGCCTTGGTTAATGTACAATGTTGTACCCTATTAAACGAGCCCAATTCCTTGCTGGTCTATTTTATCTTCATAACTTTGGGCTTTGAGGTTTGCATTGATGATTAAGTTTCCAAGAGGGGTGAGGTTTTCAAGATGAACAATGAAGGAAAAATTTTAAATAGTTAAGAGAAATGTTTTTTGCACGTGTACTAAAATAATATCATTACACTTTGATTGGGGAAAAATATAGAACATAAAGTATTGACATGCATATTGTACAAATAAATCATTTGATATAAGATATTATGAAAGCTTTTATGTGATAAAAAAGAAGAAAAAAAAATAATATTTTAAGCACCTTAATAAAGGTGTGTTTGCAACAGCAGATACATCAATATATAATTTACCTTTTAAGCAACTTATATTAAGTATAAAATGAAATCTATTAAAACAGACTACTATTTCTTTCAATTTTATTTATTCATATCTTGATTCTAAATAGTAGTTTTGAGTTTGAGCTTTAAATATACAATTATGTTAAATATAAGATTTTACTTATGATTTTGTACCAAAATCTTGATTTTGATATCTATTTTTTATATTTATATATATATATAATTTTTTAAAATGTCATTGGTTTCAAGAATTAAATTTTAAAAAAAGGTAAAAGTAGTTCTTGATTAAAAATATATATTATATCTTTACTTAAAGAACTATAAGATTATCTCACAACCATTTTATAAAATGTTGGTAGCATAACATCTTTTGGGGCATAAATTTACCCAAAGTGGTTTTCAACATCTTTATTTTTCTTCTTTTGCAATTTCTATCTACAAGTATACAAAGTAAAACAAATAAAATTTAATACATTTTTGTATAGATTAATTAATATCCATTCATGAAAATTATTAATAGGTGAGTTGAATAGTTGTTTTTATTTAAAATAAATTACATAGATTGATTTTTTTAAATGCATTTTTAACAAAATATAAATAGACTAATGATTTATTTCTGACCTATCTATTTTAATCTAACTCAAAATTTATCCAAACCATTCATTTTAAAATCCCAAATCAAATGCAAACTTTCATAAATATATTTGTGCAAATTTCAATCATATCTAATGTTAGAAATTTTAAATAATTCATCTTTATGTTAAATTAGAATACACTTTATTGAAAGCAACTAAATCTTTAATATATTTCTTCTTAAAATTATCATGTGTTATTCAAAATTTATCTTTTAAATTAAATAAGTTATACATATATTTTTTTATTTTTAAAATTAATATTTATTTTTTAAATAGATTTAAATTAATTATGCATATTATTTATAATTTTATACATTTTAAATGTTTTTAATTTATATTTTGAATTTTACCAAACTTTAAAACACGCATATAATATTCGTTACACTGTCTGATTTTAAAAAATAAATTTGTCTCTTCAGACTTCAACATTTGGGTTCATAAATGACCTGAATCCTGATATTATAATAAACGAATTTCTTAAAGACCAAAAATGAATATTACATTTTTTTTTCTTCTCTATATACTATTGACCACACTCACCACAGCACACAACCAGCCCACGGCACGAAAGTTGGGATTTTCGCTTGCGCGGGTGAGTGGTGACCACGTACAGCACACACAGTTAGAAATTGCTGCAAAACAAAAGATTAGACTATTACAGGCAACAATTTTTTTAGGAATATACTTTAAAATATATTCTTTTTATTGAATAAATTTTATTAAAAATTATAAAATTTTGTAAGTTTTACTTTTTATATGCTGAATCTTATTCATGATTTTCTAATTTTTAATGATTTTTAATCAATAATATAAAATGTATTAAAAAGAATATGGCCAGGAGCCAAATTTTTATGATAGGTCGATATTTATGATCTACTTTTTATTTATCTATATACAAATATTATTTATATTAAAAGTCTATATTAATGGTATTTTAAGTAACATAAAATATGTTTTGATTTTGTTATGAGGTACAAATAAAAATTTTAAAAATTGTTATATTAGTTTCGGCCAAGAAAAACGCTAATTCAATGCTAGTGGCATCGACTCGATCAATAGCTTATATTGTATTTTGGTGTTTTATTAATATTGGCTGGGTAAAATAGTAATTTTATTAACACTGGATGGAGTAGGATAGTAATTTTATTACTTTTCCTTCTAAAAATCCTCTAAATAGGGGGAACAACAATTTGTAGGCTTTGGAGGATTTCAGAAGAGTTTAAAAATCTTCAAATCTTTTCCCTCAAAAATTAAAACTCTCAAATAAGAAGATCTATCTACCTAAACATTTCTCTTCCATCCCTTCCCCTCTAAAATCTCTCTCCCAAACCTAAAATGACATCTTGTATTAACTTTGTGACCAGTGCCATTATCATTGAGTTAGTCACTCTATTTAATGTTAGTCACTTGAAAGAAAAGTTAACATCAATTTTTTTGTTAGATTTATGGCTGACGCTATATATTTATGACTGGCACTTGATAGTGTTTGTCAATAAGCAAATGCAATGCTTTTGCTTTGAGCTTTGGTAGGTTTGCCATCAAACCATCACTAGAGCCAGTTCTATGTCGACTTTTGTGGGTTAGTAATGATTTTTGGCTAACGATAAACGGTGAATTTTGTGGTGTAATAATATTTTATTTCAATCACTAAAGTATCTAAAGAAAAGATAATATTTTATATATAAAATATTATTTAATATAGAGTAATTGAGTATTAAGATTATAGTATTAAAGAATATAAGTTATTGTTTATTTAATTTTATAATGTTAGATTATTTATTTAACATTAACAAATATATATTTTTTGTCTCTCATACACTAACATTATATATCTTTTCAACTTAGAAAGTAAATTTGCCTCTAACTCAATTTTAAAAAATAGTTCATAGAATAAAAATTATCTTTCACTTTTATTTTTTATCTTGATATTATCTTTAATCAATGTAAGACTTAAATTTTTTAATAATATATATGTGATATATTATTCTACATATTTTAAATAAGCTAAGTGATTTACTAACTCTTATGTTAGTGCGTTAGCGCATGTACTAAGTTTGAGGTTATGAATTCAAATTTTGCCATAAATATTTTTAGTGAATATTTGCCATCGATGGATTAGATTTGTGCAATTTTAACCAATTGAGTTAAAATAAGGAAACAAAAATTATGAATTTTAAAAAGGAGGATTAAAAATATAGTCAAGCCCTTAATTTATTAATTTTATAATATATGAAAAAAAATATTTTATTCAGCTAATTTATTGAAACTCAACTTTAAAAAGTAGACATTCTTTTCTTAAATTAATCTTAAGTTTCACTCGACTCATTCGACTTTAAAAGCTAAAGAGAATTTAGGTCGAGCACACAAAACATCTTCACGCAAAATTTCTACATACGGTGGCAAGAATATGCTAAAGTAGCTAGTGCCGGTGTCCTGTTGGCTGTTGGCTTACAGACAAGGAAACGTGTGCTGATGGTTTGGCCAGAGTTGGTTCTTCAACTTCTCAAGACTTATGGACTCTTGTCCAAGACTTTAGTTTGGTCTTCTTTGTCTTTAATTTTTCCCGTGATTAATAAAAAAAACAAAAATAAAAAAAAAAACGCACATAGATGCAATTAAGCAGTAATTTTATGAAAACGAGCAAGAACAATGGATTGCTTAGAAAGTTGATGTAAGAATGGTCCCTAAAAAGTAAATTCGTTCCTGTCATTTTGATGAAAGTTAGATATTAGTCAAAAGTAAACCCTGAACTTGAATATTTTAAGTTTTTAACTTCATTCTACCTTAGCATTTAACCATGTCAGGGCAGATTTGTATCTAAGATGGTTATAATTTGCAGTAATGACATGACACAACAGTTCCAAAATGTTTCAGGAGGTTTATCATCAGCAGGAATGTCAGTGACAAAGGAAATATATTTTCTGTTCCTACCAACCATTATGCAGAATTTAATATGTTCTTGGATCCTTTAGCAGCCAAGACAGTGTTTCAATCAGAAGTTAACATTACACTGATTGCACTCAGTGTCCAAGCCAGTTCATTTTCACGTATGTTATGCTGGTTGCGTAGGATAGAACAAACACCTGAAGCTGTGTTTTCCAAGCGTGTGCTATTAAGGCTACAACGTCTGAAGCAAATCCATCACAGATATCACCATATGGTATGGCTTCAATGCTGTAACTTCAGTTTTTGAGACTGAAAAAAAAGGGAATTGGATCATTTTAAATAATATCACCAAAGGCATATAGGTTTAGAATTTAATTTTTATGCATTATCAATATAAATTTTATGCAATCAATTAATAAAAAATTATGATAAATATGATTTTTAAGATAATTATTATAAAAATCAATACATTTTTTATTTATGTTAGTTTGTGATATTTTTTATTTATGTTAGTTTGTGATATGATGACAATATATAATTACTTTACTTTGTGATATGATGAAAATATATAATTACTTTACACTATATATATTTACTCTATTGGTTGAATTTAATTTTATGCAATACATGGTTAAATAAATTACATTATCAACCACAAATTGTAGTAATTATGATTTTTAATGTAGTTATTATAAATTACAAATATTAACACACTTATCATAAATACCAACTTGTAACTGGACGAATGTCAAGATTCTTAATTTACATCGTCGTCAATGTATACACTATTTATTCTATGGATTGAGTTTAATTTTTATACATAATATGATACTACGTTACTATCATTTGGTTTTCTACATTTTGTTACTTACGGTTTGTGTTTATAATGTTGTAGGACACATTCTTAAGGGGAAATTCTAGGTGCCGTTGTCCTAGCTGAAGGCCCTTCATCTCTAAATGGAACATTTGAGATAAAGCCCACCAAAGTCTTGGCCCAAGGAGATGTGTCCATCGATGGAGAAATGGTGGTAGATGAGGAACATGGGAAATTAGTCAGAATTTTAAGCCATGTGAATGCCAAGGCTTATCATGAGATGTATGAAAACAGGCTTGGTGACTGGAACCAATCGGCTAAGGTAGGAAGTTTTGAAGATCAGATCAAGAAATGGAGTCATCTACATTCTTTATGATAAAAGCTAGAGAGAACTTGTTCGTGATTCCCTGTTAAAAGTAGCGCATCTTTTCTTATTTTATGTACACTAGTTTTTTGTTGTGTGGTTGATATTCTTCAAGCTTTAATGTAGACATTCAAGTTAAAATAGGAAAAGAACAAATAAAAGCAACTTAGGATATAGTAAATACTTAAGAGCAAAATACAACAGATTAACCCATACTGATTTTGCCTGTTATCTTGTAGTTACCATTTAGTATATTCCAAAACTTTTAAATATAATATTCAAAGTTTAAAGATTCTACCTTCTTTTTCTTTTTTTTCTTCTGAACCAAGGTGTCTCATAATCAAAAAAGTCAATAATTAATTTCTAAAAATATTAATTTATTTAAGGAATTGACCTTTATCAACAGATATTTTTCTATACGTATGAGTTAGAGATCAAATTCATAATCACATGTTTAGAAAACAAAATTATCTACCAATCATATCACGTTATATTGATTAAAGTATAAAAATTATGGCTTGTTGCAAATTACTTATCATATTTCACTATATCAAGAAAAAGGAAGACATTAAAAAAATCTTATTTAATTGATCAAGTAAAATACACAGCTTATCATAAACTTTCTTCTATTTATTTTCTATTCTTACTAACAAAAAGAAAAGAGAAAACAACGATAAATTTTCTTCCCTGTGCGTGAGCGTGCCATTGGTGACTTGACCCCACTGTGGGGTTGGCATGTCTTATCTTGCGGATAGGCATCCTAAGAATATCAACATCAAATATCAAAGATGATCATGTTTGCTGCAATGGCCATGTTGGGCATTCATTTCCTTTTGTGATTTACTCCATTAAGGGACAACGCCACTACATCATGATTTGACTTCTAAAGAATCATATCTTCTCAAGATTCTCTTATCCTCCACATCAATTTAAAATAATTATTTGCCGTCCTTGCTAGTTTCTTATTCCAAAATAAAGTGAATTTACAACTGCATTAACTTACACTATATTATTTCAACTAAAATAAAGCCATTTATAGGACACTGACATTTGATGCATCACCATCACTAGTCCACCCCATATCACTCCAGGGAAGTCTAATGAAGAATCATATATCATTCCCCATGGCCAAACATATTTGTTAAGTGTAAAGTTTTATGTACATCCAATGATACTAGTTTATACCTTGAAAAAGAAAGAATTGATAGTGTAATAAGTTATAGTTTGATGTAACATAATGAGAAAGATGAAGAGAAATAGAAACTGTCAAATAAGTGTTTTATACTGCTAAGGTATTCAGATGTATCATTGTTGTACATTTATTATTCAGATGTTCATTTAGAGTATTTGGTGTTTCAAAAGATTGTATTGTGTTGTGGATCACCACTAATTTTCTTCCTTGTTTGGAAGAGATAAAAGAGGAAAGTTCAATTAATGGTGCTATCATCCTTCAGTAAAGCATGCAAGAGATTACAAATTATGAAGAGCTTTTTGGTGAAGAAAAAGGTACGTTGGATGGAAAACTTCTATCTTCATAAAATCCCATACATTCACCATGGACTAAATAAGATAAAGGATAATCTTTAACAAAGAAGAGGATCATAATACAAGCATCTCTACAAACCCACCCAGTCATCCACTGAAATTCAGTTCCGTAGGGATTGACCCACCAGCTGCCACAATCTGTTGCTCAAGCTGCAACGAGTATCCATAAAATAAATATAAATTTCAAATCCAGAATGTAATAGAATGTTATTCAACTTAAGTTTTTTTTTTATCTAATTACCCTGAACATTGTTTCAAGCTTGCTCTTGACAAGGCAGTACTCTTGTTTCACTTGTTGCAGACATCTGACGCACCTGTAGTAATCATAAACTTTCCATGATCAGCCCATGAAATTACCCAAACTAGCAATTTCTGCTCAATTTGCTTAGACATTCTGACTTTTTCACTTATTCTTCAGGCCAAAACTATTAAACAACTGTCTAAAGATTAGCAACTCACGCATCTGTGTTCTGCTCCTCACAGAAGTTGCGGAAAGCAATGCAAGCATTTTTCACCCTTTGTGCACCTATGCTGTGGACCAGACAAAATAAAACAAATTTGTCTCAGCAAACCAAGAAAAGACAACATAGTTTAACAGTACTTTCTATTAATTAAGTTTGATTAGTCTTTATTATGCGTAGTAGAGAATAAAATTTTGCTTGTTTAGGAACCAACAATAGTTACACAAGCAATTTAAGGACAAACCCCAAAACAGCTTAATGGCACAAAAAGTCTAATTTATTCGGATTCTGTGGGATTTTACATTTTTTGTTGGCTTTAATAAAATTTCATACCTTGAACTGCTACCCTTTAACTGGTGCACATGAGCATCAACTTTTTTGAAGTCAACGCCATTCTGATCTCTGCACAGGAAAAAACCCATGAACATGGAAGATCATGCACTTTTCGAAAGTCATCACTTAAGACAACTGTCTAACAAACACCATTGTAGTAGCTCACAACAAGGGAAGGGAAGAGAAACAAGGAGAAGCAGATTCAGTGCAGTCAATTTTTCACGCATTCACACACTCAGTCAGTAGAACATTTATAACCAAGCGTGGATTTTCTGAATCCTACCCATTAAAACAATAAAATAAAGCATAACTGAAAAAATTCTAAACCTTTGGAAGTTGTCTTTTTAAGTGCCTGGCCCATTTACAACAATCAAGGTTTTAAAAAACAATCCACCCACTACGTAATTTGGATCGTAACATCAAGGTTTTTTAATTGTTCACGACCATAACAGGAACAGCATCGGCTGCATTTGTCTGTGATGTGTCGTGATATCAACAAACACGACGAAATCGCAATGCGAACGACCGATATTTAAAACCTTGAGAACCATTGAATAATGAATGCAAAAACTGTGGAAGGAAGGAAAACGAGAGTGGTATGATAGTAATAGTACTGACAGGGCAAAGGTGAGATCTTTGAGAAGCCTTTCAGAATCTTCGAAGAAGAGAGAGACAACTTCGACCACAAAGTCAGGATTGTTCTCATCTTGAAGCTGCAGAAGTTGCAGAAACTGACCATCCAGGAAGCCCTTCTCTCACCATCAGAAGAAAACAAATCAGGAATTGAAAGCAACCCAACAACAGATCTACCAACCAAAACCTTAAAAAAAGCGAAGTAAAAGAAAACAAAACAAAAGCACAGAAACATGGTATGTAGTATAATTGACAAGTTGTGAGTGTGTTGGGGGGTTACCTCGAGGAAGAGGGATTTGGTATAGTCGATCCATTGTCTCTGCATCTGACCCAGGTCCATGGTTTTTTTGGGAGTGTTCCTCTGTTGTCTGTCACACAACACAAAACAACATAAGAAGACAGTGGTGGTTGTTATGTTACAGAATAGCAATCTTTTAATATATAATATTATTGCTCAATCAAGGAGTGGCAGAAATGAAGAGGATACCTTGTGAGAAAGACAGAGGGGCAAATTATTTGAAGGTTAGGTGTTTGTGTTTCTGTTGGTGTCTGCTCTCTACAATGAACTGGAGAAAGGCTTTTTATTCCTCTCTGGCTTTGCGCTCTGCTTTATTTTTCTTGCACCATTACGGACCCCACTACCACTTCTCTCTCTTTTTTATAGCATTCATTCCTAGCTATTCGTTGCACATTACTCATTCCCTCCATTCTCAACACTTATGACACGTTAGTAGGTGTAAAAATGTGATTTTTTTTACCTAGTTTATGATTTATTTCATTCTTTTTCCGCTTCACTTTTACTGTACATCTTAGTCTTTCTTTTTTAAGAGACCTAATATATTCTTTATTAGTGACAGTTCAGCTGAAGTAAATTTACATAATTACTGTAAGTGTTAAATTCAATGAAAAATGTATATTTAAAGACTTAAAATTAATTTTATTAATTTAGTTGAAATAATTACATGCATGTGAATTAATTCACAGGTTTGATAATAATATATGTGACTCTATTCTTTCTATAAAAAAGACGATAGATAATATATAAAATCTAAGATTATTAATATGTAGAATATTTATTTTAAAAGTTATTCATTGAACAAGATTTTAATGGCGATCACATAGAAGCGAATTCACATTCATGAGAAGAATGAGAGTTAATTTTAAATCCTTAATCATATGTATAAATTTACTTTGATATCCGTATGTAACTGTGAAAATAATGGCGCATAAGTGCTAATCATTTCTTTGTTAGTGTTGACATATTTATTGCTTTGTTACTGTTGACATATTTGACGTTACAATTATTTTTTTAATCAAATGGATTTGTTGGCCATTATTCATATCCGTATGTTTTTTGTAATATTAAAAGTTATTCTTAATCTTTGTCAACAGACTGATTGCATGTACTCTATTAGGAATGACAATGTGAATTTTGATGACCAATAACCTTTCTCTACTTTTCAACATTTCCCACTTTATTTTCTCTGTATTTTTCTTCTACTATGTATTCTTCTGAGCATTTTTGTGAGACCCCAACGTGTTTTGGCCTCCAATGCAACATGTTGCTACCGAATATCATATTGTATTAGAGGTCCATCAAAATTTACTTAATTTCAAGACAATATGTTTTGCCACAACACAACATTCATTTCATCTTCTTTCTCACAATATTTCTAACCATGACTATTTTCACTGCTCTCAGTTATTACAATTTAATTATTTTTTTTTGCAATCATTCTGATACTATTCGTTGCATTAACAAAGAAAAAGAAAGAAAAGAGAGATTAAAAAAAATATTGTAAGTTATGGTTGTTGCCATCACCTGCAAGGTGCAATGCACTTAGAGGAGCATGAATCTTTTGGAGATTGAGCTAAGCAGCATCTCTTGGGAACACTAGGACCACAAAACATGGGCATCTTTCTCATTCCTCTGATTTGACAGGATTCTTTGTGATCCTTTCCTTTGGGTTTCCATTATATACTCCATGACAAAACGCCTCATTGAGATTTGGAAGGCTATGATCCCACCAAGTGTATTTATCACCAATTCAACATTTGCTTTTGTATTTTTCTCTTATAATTTGGACAACGGTTTTGTCATCGTATCCATAATAGCATGTTTTAACAGCTAAAAAGCATTCAAACTTGGTTAAAATCTCCACGCGCACTGCAGAAGTTATCAAGGACCCCCCTCCCCAAAAAACAAAAAAGCTAGCATGGATTGTTCTATCAAATGTGCGTAACTTTATTCATCGCATGAATTTTCCTCCTATAGTTGTTTCCCCAGTTAATTGTAATGTTTATGGACCCGTTACAAGACATTAAATATAACTTTTCTTTATTCCTTTTTAACCATGAAAAACATAATCAATAAACCTAAATTAACCTAGTAAGAAAACATTAGTTATAAGTAGTTTAATCACCAAAACAACAAAGTGCCTTTACAATTTTCCAATGACACGGAAGCAAGTATTTTTTTTTCGCTTTAGGTTGATCCATATTCACAAGAGTGATTACGCAACCAAAGAGGTGCAATCGACTTACAAATTTTGAGACGCCATTAAGAAGATTGGACCACATCAATATTTTTTTCAACATTTTATTTCATTCATAAGGAAATTTTATCAATTACTACTTTTTATAAAGAGTATTGTTACATATGTATAAAAAAAAGAATATTGTTATATCATATCTTCTTACTATATTAGTGATTAATCTTTTTAATACTTTATAAATAAAAAATTAATGTGTTCAAAACATGAAAATATTTCATAAATTCTTTGAAATTATTCTTTTCACCATAGTTGCCAAAATATTTCTCTTACAATAAGGTTCACGAATAATTGCTATAAATTTATAATGTCTCATGATTCAGTCAGTAAAATCCCCAATGTAAAATTCAGTAAAGTATGTTTTGCAATCAGCAATTAGGCTTCTTATTCATCTACTTGGTAATAAGAAATTTTCAATTTCTAACCCCAGCTATGTTGTTGAATTCTTGAATTACTTCAGGAAATATTCTCATTCCACGAAAGCAACAAGTGAACGTAACAAATTGACAAAACGAGAACGAGGGGAAACAATAACATGGGAGAAAACGACGTATACTTCCTTTTTGTAGTTTTACATATAAAGTATCCGACGAAATGTACCTCTTGAAGTGTGACCATGCGTAACAGAACACTATCTGAGAGCTAACATTATAATGAAACAGAATACAATACAATTCACAAAAAAAAAAAAAAAA
>PYAF01000045.1:343428-360409 GCA_007407185.1 Glycine tomentella
TTTTTTAATTTAAAATATTAATCTTTATTTTTTAAATATATTTAAATTAATTATGCATATTATTCATAAGTTTATACATTTTAAATGTTTTTAATTTATATTTTGAATTTTACCAAACTTTAAAACACGCATATAATATTCGTTACACTGTCTGATTTTAGAAAATAAATTTGTCTCTTCAGACTTCAACATTTGGGTTCATACATGACCTGAATCCTGATCTTATAATAAACGAATTTCTTAAAGACCAAAAATGAATATTACATTTTTTTTCTTCTCTAGTTCTTGTTGTCTATATACGATTGACCACACTCACCACAGCACACAACCAGCCCCACGGCACGAACAAAAGATTAGACTACTACAGGCAATAATTTTTTTAGAATATACTTAAAAATATATTCTTTTTATTGAATAAATTTTATTAAAAATTATAAAAAAATTTAAGTTTTACTTTTTATTTATTGAATCTTATTCATGATTTTATAATTTTTAATGATTTTTAATCAATAATATAAAATGTATTAAAAAGAATATGGCCAGGAGCCAAATTTTGATGATAGGTCGATATTTACATCATGAGTATTTATTTATGATCTGCTTTTTATTAATCTATATACAAATATTATTTATATTAAAATTCTATATTAATGGTATTTTAAGTTATATAAAATATGTTTTGATTTTGTTATGAGGTACAAATAAAAATTAAAAAACGCTAATTCAATGCTAGTGGCCAAAGAACCGACGACACTAGAGCGACATCTTGTATTAACTTTGTGACCAGTGCCATTATTATTGAGTTAGTGCTGTGTTGGATGCTAAATTTAATGTTAGTCACTTTAAAGAAAAGTTAGCATCAAATTTTTTGTTAGATTTATGGCTGACGCTATTTATGACTGGCACTGGATAGTGTTGGTCAATAAGCAAATGCAATGCTTTTGCTTTGAGCTTTGGTAGGTTTGCCATCAAACCAACACTAGAGCTAGCTCTATGTCCACTTTTGTGGGTTAGTAATGATTTTTGGCTAACGATAAAAGGTGAATTTTGTGCACTAAAGTATCTAAAGAAAAGATAATATTTTACATAACAAGATTATTTAATATAGAGTAAAAGTATTAAGATTATAGTATTAAAGAATATAAGTTATTGTTTATTTAATTTTATAATGTTAGATTATTTATTTAACACTAACAAATATATTTCCCCCCCTCATACATTAACATTATATATTTTTTCGACTTAGAATATAAATAAAATTGTCTCTCACTTATATTTTATATCATGAAATTATTTTTAATTGATGTAAGACTTAAATTTTTTTAATAATGTATATGTGATGTACTGTTCTATATATTTTAAATAAACTAAGTGATTCAGTAACTCTTATGTGAGTCCAAGAACTAAGTTTAAGGTTATGGATTCAAATTTTACCATAAATAGTTTTAGTGAATATTCGCCCCCGATAGATTAAATTTGTGCAATTTTAACCAATTGAGTTAAAATAAGGGAAAAATTATGAATTTTAAAAAGGAGGATTAGAAATATAGTCAAGCCCTTAATTTATTAATTTTTTATAATATAAATATATTTTATTCAGCTAATTTATTGAAACTCAACTTTAAAAGTAAACATTTTTTTCTTAAATTAATCTTAAGTTTCACTCTCTCCACTAGACTCATTTGACTTTAAAAGCTAAAGAGAATTTAGGTCGAGCACACAACATCTTTACGCAAAATTTCTACATATGGTGGCAAGAATATGCTAAAGTAGCTAGTGCCGGTGTCCTTTTGCATCTATAAAAATACGTTCACTTTTTGACCAAATTGTAAAGACAATTTTTTTTAGTTGAAAAATGGTAGTATAGATTTCATCCACTGAGAAGGCACCCATTTAACACACTGATAATATATATATTAGCATAGCATTTGATACTCGCCAACTCCTTTTAGTTATTAGGAATATAATTATTGCAGGTTGTCACCAAATTATATTATTTTATAATTGAATAAAATAATATTAACGTGTTGAAATTTTGTAAAAATTGCAATGGGAAGGAAGTATTATTACAATTTGACTATCTCAATACACTAGTTGTGGGGATTAAATGCACATGCAACGGAAGTTATCCATGGGATTCTTTGGTTGGGTAAACCTGAGGAAAAGTCATCACCATTTGTAGCCTTTCAATTTCATCACCATTTGTCACTCTCATTCTTCATCACTCTCTTCTGGACCCATCCAATTACCAAGACCTTTCTCTGATTCCATTTTACTCAAAATAATTATGGAAAGTTCCATCTTTAAGCCACCATGATCCATCACAACTTATTGCCAAAGCAGAATAGCAGCACCAAAGCTGTGTGTTGGTATCTTCCTTCATTTCTTTTATTTCTGTTTCCTTCTTTGTCTTTTTTTGCTTTATCAATAAGTCTAAATCATCCGCTTTAACAAGATTAACTAAACCCAAACCGAAACAAAAACATTCGCGCAAAGTATTAATAGATAATAATAAAATAGTTTTTTTTTTCCATTCTCGTCCTTTTTTTTTTCTCTGGATGACCAAACAGCAACAATTACATTTGCAACGACGTTATTCACCAAAAAAAAATGGAATAAAATAGCATATTGGTCTTTAAAGGTAACCACAAGTCAGATCATGAGTCACTCCAATTTTACTATACTCTTTTAGCGTATAGTTATTTTCCATATTTAATTAATTCTCTCTCTGTCTTCTTTTAGTGTATGGTTATTTTCCACAATTAATTAATTAATTCTCTCTCTGTCTCTTTATCCTTCTATGTGGATTGTCAGAATACATTAATATAGTATGTAAATGCTATGCTATGCACTACAAAACCAATGAACACGGAAATTAAATTGCTTCTCATTTTTACTTTTCTAACAAGTCTACTACTACTTAAGGTACTTATAGTTCTAGTTCTACCTCATTATAGTTTATTTACGTGCCTTTAACTTCCTCCATACAATACATGAATTCTCTCTTATTTGCATGCTTTTCATGACTCTTACTTTATTATGTTCATAATCTCTTTCTGACTCTTTTGTCATTCTCTATTACCTATTTGAACATAAGAGAATATTCCGGGTTGCACTTGATCTTGATGATTTATTTGCTCTTCTCTACCTGTTGAAGCTCAACAGATCAGAGTTTTAATTGGAGGTTAGCGAACCAAAGCAAATTGAGCAACACATGTTAATGTTGCCTTTATTTATTTCCTTCTCCTTTTTGAGCCTTTTCATTGTGAATCATAGCATTTACTGATTGGCATGAATCATTTACTCCTTGGTTGAAATCATTTCTATTTTCCAAGCAAAACTTGTTTCTGTTGGCTTAGTAAAGGAGTTGACATATTAAAAAGTGTACAGTGTGTACTCTTTATTTTTGTTGGATAAGCCATAAGCGTGTGTTTTAAAAGCTGTCAATACTTAATTAATTAGTAGTACTTTGTTTGTTTCCATGTGTTGTAAAACCCACACAAGTTGATCTTATGAAGCTGACATTGCATATTTGGCATTACTTGGGGGATGGTTATGTCGAGAACCATTTTAAGCATTTCTTTACCATTCAGGGGATTGAAATTTTGTGATTTTTTGAGTCTTCATACCAACATCTGTAGGGAGTCACAATCAATGCAAATGCTTGGACTAATGTCGAACATGCTGTGAATCAAGTTTATGACATACTTTACATGATGGGGAGAGATGCTATAGCATTTGGAATGGGAGGTGAGCGTGGAATACCCCCAAACGGTACCATTCTCTCCCAAATGTCTGGGTGGATATCTTTCAATCATAGAACAAGTATGTGTGACCTTTTTTTTTTCTTTAGAAAGCCTCCAAGTAGCTAGAAATACATGGAGCATGCAATACATCATAGGACAAAATATATAGATACAGTTCCATAGGTACTTTTGGTATTAATGATCACAAATTAGAATTGGAGTTTCATATTGGTAATTCGTGTTGACATTTAATGGAAACCTTTACTTTGCATATTACCGAGGTGAAACGGCATTAATTGGAAAATAGCACCAAAAATACATATGGAACTGCATTTAAGTTTTATACAACATCATATTCGTGTTCATGATTGAAATTTATATCAAATGACATTTCACTAAACTAGGGAATGACAACGGCAGGAGGTTGCAGATACAGACAGGCCATTCCAATAGGCCATAGAGGAATCTTGGATATTGATACAAATTATGGCATCCGAAAAGCTTTCCTTCCATAGGTTTAATATATACATTGTCAAATTGAACATGTTACCAATCGTAGATAATAGCTCCTTACCCTAATATCAAAAAATAGTACTAAATTCCCCAACATTCTCCTTTTAGTAATAATGTTCGTTCCTGTCAGCTTCACTATAATGGTGCTTTAATTGTTCTTGGCAACTTACGTTTGACTTCAAACTGTTTAGAAATATACATTGCAACGGAATTGATTCATTTGCTTGGACTGATACTTTGTAGTCTATATACTAATACTCATTTTCTTGCTGATTCCATCATGAAATTAGGGGATAAGGAAATACACTCCCATAGGACAACCAACTGCTCAACAAGTTTTGATTAACAAAGTATCTCTGCAAGTCCTATAACTTTGATTGTGATAGGAGTGCCAACAAACATAGCTATTTTCCTCATGAACAATCCACACTTAAAGAAAAATGTACAACGTATTTACATAATGGGTGGTGGTGTGAGGTCAAGAAACCCAACTAGTTGTTGCCCCCAAAATGCTTCCTCTTCTTGCATTCCTAGGCAGTGTGGTGGCCGTGGCAATGTATTCACAAATTATGAAGCGAACCATTATGCAGAGTTCAATATATTTGGTGACCCTTTTGCAGCGTACAATAAGGTCAGTCTCAAACTATATATAGAAGTTATTAATAAGTTAATATGCGTTTGTTATTATCTAAAGGGCCTTCCAACATCTTTTATGATTGCACTAATGCTTTATTTATTTATATTATGGAAAAAACTTAGTGATGTTTGTGTTCTTCTCCAATCAAAATTAAAGATTTACCTCGATATTATTCAAATTATCGAGATGAATCTTTAATTTTGATTGAAGAAAAAAACAAACACCATCTAGATAGTATATCTTAAGTTTTGTCCTTATATTATATTAGAGCATAAAAAATTATTTAAATTCTTTAAATAAATGTCATTATTAAGTAAATAAGAGTCATCATTGTTTAACTATCCCTTAATGGCAACTATAATCAATTGAGCATTCAACCTTTTCAAGGTTTAGGTTGATGTGTTTAAATGCAAAAATGTGATTGGTTCTTAACCAAAAATCACATGTCGTTTTAGGTGATTCATTCTGGTATACCTGTTACCCTTGTTCCTCTTGATGCAAAAACACAATCCCCATCAATGAAGAATAATTTAATGAATTTGAAAAAAGTCAACGACACATATGAGGCACAATATTGTTTCAAGTCCTTGAAAATGGCTAAAATGGCTCGTGATAAGCTTGACAACCAATTCTAGCTATACGGTAATCTCTTGACAACGTTTGAATATATCATACATGCCTATAATTTCACTTATTAACATATCTTTTGTTTGATGGGGTAAAAAGGAATTTATAATGACTCATTGTTAACAGAGTTATTTTATGTGGGACTCTTTCCAATCTGGTGTAGCAGTCTCAAGTATGAGAAACTCCAATAAAAAAAAAATAAAAGGGAAAACTAATTTGCTGATATCGAGTACATAAACATAACTGTAATTACTTCAAACAAACCTTATGGGATATCTGATGGCTCCAATCCATTCTTTGATGGCTTCAAAGTTCCTAAATTCAATCTAAAGAAAGGTTTTATGCAATATTTAGGTAAAGAAAATCACTAAAAAATTTGTGCTCTAACTGTTGTTCGGTTTGTAAAATAAAATTTGGCTCATATGCACTCTAGAGAATAAAAGTGCAATAATAATTATAATTAGAAAATCAATGATTGAGAATTGAGATCGTAATTAATTTTAATTTTAAAGTATCTATATTTGATAATATCACAATTCTCAATCATAGATGTTCTAATTAATAGTGCACACGTCAGTCCAGTTTAGAGGAGCCAAATCCTATAAAATGATATGAGTAATTGAATTCTTCTTTAATTGTGGTGGTTCACAGGTTCTAAAGCAACCATAACATGCTGGGAGGTTCAACTTTACTACACAATTTCCATATTACGAAAACGTTACTTACATGCCAGATTTTCAAAACAAAACACTGGGGAAACCTGTTGTGTTTGACGTGGACATGAGCGTAGGAGATTTTCTTACTCTATTTTATCTCCTCAAAGTTGATATTGAAGTGATAAACCTTAAGGTTTTCTAATTTATTTTTTTATAATTTGGGTGTTCTATATTAACTTAAAGATTGACACAAAAACGTGCCCAAATAAAAAACACTTCATGATCTTTAATTCATCTTAATCATGAGAGATTTTATTTTTATAACTCATAAATTTTAGTGAGAGGGAAGATTGTCAAATCTAAATTCAAGCAGAACTACTTTGGTTGTAATTTGCGAACTTACGTTTCTTGTTATGTTACTAGTTATGTGAGAGTTAAAATTCAAGATTTATTGTGTTGAATTAAACTTCATTTTTACGCAACTTAATTATAGAGACAAGGACTCGCATAGTGACGTTTGGTTTAGGCAATCATTGTAAGCCCAATTGGGTGGGCAAATGCTGCAACAATAGATGTTATCTATGACTTATTGCACATGATGGGTCGTGATGATATCCCAATTTGTCTAGGTGATTTTCTTGTGATTTTCTTGCAATGAATCAATCAGACTCAATATTCCCAACCGCTGGAGATTGCAAGTATGCTAAAGCCATTCCCCATGGAAATGGTGGGTTTCTGGACTCTGATACTCTTTATGGACTGGCTCGTGATTTGCTACGTAGCCCTAGAAGGTTCTTTTCGAGTTACTTTCCTGCCTTAAATGTGCTCATCAATATTATGATGCATAAGAAATTATTGAAACCATGATGGTTATGTGGGGGAAATGAATCTACGTACTATTGCCACTAAATGATGGAATTTGTTATGTAAAATTAAAAACTATATTGAAGAATGAATAAAAAAAAGGCATTTTCACCTAAATAATATGAGAATTAGATATTGGAAGAAACTACTAAAATTCACCAGGTGGGGTAGCTAGGTTTGCATTGACGGAAATATCAAGAGCTTAAAATTTGTTAAAATACAAGCACATGCATAATAAGAGTGGAAATAAAAACTGATACATGTGATATTTTCACTAACAATTTGATTTGTGACTGATCAGGTATACACTTGAAAATTCCATGAAGTTTGGGGATTCTCATAATACTGATCACCTTGGACTCAGACAACCACTAGGCATGGAAATTTGGGAGTCTATAATGCAAACAATGGAACCAGAATCTAAAACAGTATTAACCAATGGACCCTTGACTACTCTGGCAAAGGTTGTATCAATGAAAAATATAAGCTCAAGAATTTGGGTAAATTATATTATACAATTTTTGCACAATATCTTAGAATAATAGTAATTCAGACCTTTAAAATTAAATTGTGTATGATTTTAGTCTCTTAATATATTTTAGTTAATTAAATCTTAATTATTGTTAAAATTATTGAAACACATATAAGCTCAAGAATTGAGGTAAGTTATATTATACAATTTTTGACAACATCTTAGAATAATAGTAATTCAGACTTTTTAAATTAAATTGTGTATGATTTTAGTCTCTTAATATATTTTAGTTAATTAAATCTTAATTATTGTTAAAATTAAGAAGAAGAAAAATTTATTTCTTCATCAATTTTCTTCTTTATAAAACTACCAAATTCTCATTTTTTTTAATCCAAATTTTTAGAACTTGTGATGGATTTGAGATATGGAATAGCTTTAAAGTTTTAGAAGTAAAAAATTTAGTGAAAAATTGATAAAGGTTGGAGGACTTTATTATATACAGTGTGATATTGGGGTTTGAATAGAGAAAGTTTTAATTTCTAACTTTTGAATGAAATTTATTACTATTTTAGTTGGTAAATTTTGAGAAGGAAGATGTTTAAAAGAAATTGACTGATTTAATCTATTAAGATGTTAAATTGAAAGGGAGAATTTTAACAATTTTAAGTGGAAGGAAATCAACAAATGAACCAAATTTACTTAGTTTTTTTTATATAAAAAAATAAAGAATTTTAATTTAATCACACAGTACAAACTAAACACACAAAATCTAAAATGGCTATTGATCTCATTCTAAATAGTCATAACAGTTTACATCCCTTTCATCCAAGATTCGTCATTTTCAATCTCTGAACTGGCAGCTCTTCTTTCAACATGTTTACAGACAAGGAAACATGTGTGCTGATGGTTTGGCCAGAGTTGGTTCTTCAACTTCTCAAGACTTATGGACTCTTGTCCAAGACTTTAGTTTGGTCTTCTTTGTCTTTAATTTTTCCCATGATTAATAAAAAAAACTAAACGCACATAAATGCAATTAAGCAGTGATTTTATGAAAACGAGCAAGAACAATGGATTGCTTAAAAAGTTGATGTAAGAATGGTCCCTAAAAAGGAAATTGTTCCTGTCATTTTGATGAAAGTTAGATATTAGTCAAAAGTAAACCCTTGAATATTTTAAGTTTTTAACTTCATTCTACTTTAGCATTTAACCATGTCAGGGCAGATTTGTATCTAAGATGAGTATAATTTGCAGTAATGACATGACACAACAGTTCCAAAATGTTTCAGGAGGTTTATCATCAGCAGGAATGTCTGTGGCAAAGGAAATATATTTTCTGTTCCGACCAACCAATATGCAGAATTTAATATGTTCTTGGATCCTTTAGCAGCCAAGACAGTGTTTCAATCAGAAGTTAACATCACACTGATTCCACTCAGTGTCCAACATAAAGCAAGTTCATTTTCACGTATGTTATGCTGGTTGCGTAGGATAGAACAAACACCTGAAGCTGTGTTTTCCAAGCGTGTGCTATAAAAGGCTACAACGTCTGAAGCAAATCCACCGCAGATATCACCATACGGTATGGCTTCAATGCTATAACTTTAGTTTTTCAGACTGAAACAAAAGGGAATTAAATCATTTTAAATAATATCACCAAAGGCATATAGGTTTAGAATTTAATTTTTATGCATTATCAATATAAAATATTTTATATTTAAAAAAACCATAAAATATTTTACACGATTAACTAATAAAAAATTATGATAAATATAATTTTAAGATAATTATTATAAAAATCAATACATTTTTCATTTATATCAGTTTGTTTGTGATATGATGACGATATATAATTACTTTACACTATATATATTTACTCTATTGGTTGAATTTAATTTTTATGCAATACATGTTAAAATAAATTACACTATCAACCACAAATTGTAATAATTATGATTTTTAATGTAATTATTATAAATTACAAATATTAACACACTTATCATACATATCAACTTTGTAACTGGACGAATGTCAAGATTCTTCACATCGTCGTCAATGTATACACAATTTATTCTATAGATTGAGTTTAACTTTTATACATAATATGATACTACTTTACTATCATTAGGTTTTCTACATTGTTTTTGTTACTTACGGTTTGTGTTTATAATGTTGTAGGACACATTCTTAAGGGGAAATTCTAGGTGCCGTTGTCCTAGCTGAAGACCCTTCATCTCTAAATGGAAAATTTGAGATAAAGCGCACTAAAGTCTTGGCCCAAGGAGATGTGTCAATCGATGGAGAAATGGTGTAGATGAGGAACATGGGAAATTAGTCAGAATTTTAAGCCAAGTGAATGCCAAGGCTTATCATGAGATGTATGCAAACAGGCTTGGTGACTGGAACCAATCGGCTAAGGTAGGAAGCTTTGAAGATCAGATCAAGAAATGGAGTCATTCACATTCTTTATGATAAAAGCTAGAGAGAACTTGTTCGTGATTCCCTGTTAAAAGTAGCGCATCTTTTCTTACTTTATGTACACTAGTTTTTTGTTGTGGTTGATATTCTTCAAGCTTTAATGTAGACTTTCAAGTTAAAATAGGAATAGAACAAATAAAAGCAACTTAGGATATAATAAATACTTAAGAGCAAAATACAACAGATTAACCTATACTGATTTTGCCTGTCATCTTGTCATTACCATTTAGTATATTCCAAAATGAAAATTGTACCAACCTTGGATGAAACAATGTGCTACAGTACATTATAAATCAAAATAAATTTTTATGTATCAAACGTGAAAAGGGAGCATAAACTTTTAAATATAATATTCAAAGTTTAAAGACTATACCTTCTTTTTTTCTTCTAAACCAAGTATCTCATAGTCAAAAATCAATAATTAATTCCTAAAGATATTAAAATTTATTTAAGAAATTAACCTCTATCAAAGGATATTTTCTATACGTATGAGTTAGAGATTAAATTCATGATCACATATTTAAAGAACAAAATCATCTATTAATCATGTCACATCATATTAATTAAAATATAGAGATTATGGACTTGTCGCGATTTATTTATCATATTTCACTATATCAAGAAAAAGGAAGACATTAAAAAAATTCTTATTCAATTGATTAAGTAAAATACAAAGCTTATTATAAAGTTTCTTCTATTTATTTTTTATTCTTACTAACAAAAAGAAAAGAGAAAACAACGATAAATTTTCTTCCCTTGTGCGTGAGCGTGCCATTGGTGACTTGACCCCACTGTGGGGTTGGCATGTCTTATCTTGCGGATAGGCATCCTAAGAATATCAACATCAAATTTCAAAGATGATCATGTTTGCTGCAATGGCCATGTTCGGCATTCATTTCCTTTTGTGATTTACTCCATTAAGGGACAGCGCCACTACATCATGATTTGACTTCTAAAGAATCATATCTTCTCAAGATTCTCTTATCTTCCACATCAATTTAAAATAATTATTTGCCGTCCTTACTAGTTTCTTATTCCAAAATAAAGTGAATTTACAACTCCATTAACTTACACCCCTATTCTTTCAACCAAGGTATGAAAACAAGCTTATCCCACTCTATTATTTCACAGCCAAAATAAAGCCATTTATAGGACACTGCCATTTGATGCATCACCATCACTAGTCCACCCCATATCACTCCAGGGAAGTCTAATGAAGAATCATATATCATTCCCCATGGCCAAACATATTTGTTTAGTGTAAAGTTTTATGTACATCCAATGATACTAGTTTATACCTTGAAAAAGAAAGAATTGATAGTGTAATAGGTTATAGTATGATGTAACATAATGGGAAATAGAAACTGTCAAATAAGTGTTTTATACTGCTAAGGTATTCACATGTATCATTGTTGTACATTTATTATTCAGATGTTCATTTAGAGTATTTGGTGTTCAAAGATTGTATTGTGCTGTCACCACTAATTTTCTTCCTTGTTTGGAAGAGATAAAAGAGGAAAATTCAATTAATGGTGCTATCATCCTTCAGTAAAGCATGCAAGAGATTACAAATTATGAAGAGCTTTTTGGTGAAGAATACATTGGATGGAAAACTTATATCTTCATAAAAACCCATACATTCACCATGGACTAAATAAGATAAAGGATAATCTTTAACAAAGAAGAGGATCATAATACAAGCATCTCTACAAACCCACCCAGTCATCCACTGAAACTCAGTTCTGTAGGGATTGACCCACCAGCCGCCACAATCTGTTGCTCAAGCTGCAACGAGTATCCATACAATAAATATAAATTTCAAATCCAGAATGTAATAGAATGTTATTCAACTTAAGTTTTATTTTTTATATAATTACCCTGAACATTGTTTCAAGCTTGTTCTTGACAAGGCAGTACTCTTGTTTCACTTGTTGCAGACATCTGACGCACCTGTAGTAATCAGAAACTTTCCATGATCAGACCATGAAATTACGCAAACTAGCAATTTCTGCTCAATTTGCTTAGACATTCTGACTTTTTCACTTATTCTTCAGGCCAAAACTATTGAACAACTTGTCTAAAGATTAACAACTCACGCATCTGTGTTCTGCTCTTCACAGAAGTTGCGGAAAGCAATGCAAGCATTTTTCACCCTCTGTGCACCTATGCTGTGGACCAGACAAAATAAAAACAAATTTGTCTCAGCAAACCAAGAAAAGACAGCATAGTTTAACACTACTTTCTCTTAATTAAGTTTGATTAGTCTTTATTATGCGTAGTAGAGAATAAAATTTTACTTGTTTAGGAACCAACAATAGTTACACAAGCATTTTAAGGACAAACCTCAAAACAGCTTAATGGCACAAAAAGTCTAATTTATTCGGATTCTGTGGGATTTTACATTTTTTGTTGGCTTTAACAAAATTTCATACCTTGAACTGCTACCCTTTAACTGGTGCACATGAGCATCAACTTTTTTGAAGTCAACGCCATTCTGATCTCTGCACAGGAAAAAAAAAAAACCCATGAACATGGAAGATCATGCACTTTTCGAAAGTCATCACTTAAGACAACTGTCTAACAAACACCATTGTAGTAGCTGACAACAAGGGAAGGGGAGAAAAACAAGGAGAAGCAGATTCAGTGCAGTCAATTTTTCACGCATTCACACGCTCAGTCAGTAGAACATTTATAACCAAGCGTGAATTTTCTGAATCCTACCCATTAAAACAATAAAAATAAAGCATAACTGAAAAAATTCTAAACCTTTGGAAGTTGCCTTTTTAAGTGCCTGGCCCATTTACAACAATCAAGGTTTTAAAAAACAATCCACCCACTACGTAATTTGGACCGTAACATCAAGGTTTTTTAATTGTTCACGACCATAACAGGAACAGCATCGGTTGCATTTGTCTGTGATGTGTCGTGATATTAACAAACACGACGAAATCGCAATGCGAATGACCGATATTTAAAACCTTGATAACCAATGAATAATGAATGCAAAAACTGTGGAAGGAAGGAAAACGAGAGTGGTATGATAGTAATAGTACTGACAGGGCAAAGGTGAGATCTTTGAGAAGCCTTTCAGAATCTTCAAAGAAGAGAGAGACAACTTCGACCACAAAGTCAGGGTTGTTCTCATCTTGAAGCTGCTGAAGTTGCAAAAACTGACCATCCAGGAAGCCCTTCTCTCACCATCAGAAGAAAACAAATCAGGAAATGAAAGCAACCCAACAACAGATCTACCAATCAAAACCTTAAAAAAAGCGAAGCAAAAGAAAACAAAACAAAAGCACACAAACATGGTATGTAGTATAATTGACAAGGTGTGAGTGTGTTGGGGGGTTACCTCGAGGAAGAGGGATTTGGTGTAGTCGATCCATTGTCTCTGCATCTGACCCACGTCCATGGTTTTTTTGGGAGTGTTCCTCTGTTGTCTGTCACACAACACAAAACAACATAAGAAGACAGTGGTGGTTGTTATGTTACAGAATAGTAATATTATTTGCTCAATCAAGGAGTGGCAGAAATGAAGAGCATACCTTGTGAGAAAGACAGAGGGGAATTATTTGAAGGTTAGGTGTTTGTGTTTGTGTTTCTGTTGGTCTCTGCTCTCTACAATGAACTGGAGAAAGGCTTTTTATTCCTCTCTCTGGCTTTGCGCTTTGCTTTTGCTTTATTTTTCTTGCACCATTACGGACTCCACTACCACTTCTCTCTCTTTTTTTATAGCATTCATTCCTAGCTATTCGTTGCACATTACTCATTCCCTCCATTCTCAACACTTGTTGTACTTGTACCAATAATATGACACGTTAGTAGGTGTAAAAATGTGATTTTTTTTTTACCTAGTTTACGATTTATTTCATTCTTTTTCCGCTTGACTTTTACTATACATCTTAGTCTTTCTTTTTTAAGAGACCAAGGATATTCTTTATTAGTGACAGTTCAGCTGAAGTAAATTTAAATAATTACTGTAAGTGTAAAACTTAAATTCAATGAAAAATGTATATTTTAAGACTTAAAAGTAATTTTATTAATTTAGTTGAAATAATTACATGTGAATTAATTCACAGGTTCGATAATAATATATGTGACTCTATTCTTTCTATAAAAAAAGACGATAGATAATATATAAAATCTAAGATTATTAATATTTAGAATATTTATTTTAAAAGTTATTCATTGAACAAGATTTTAATGGCGATCACATAGAAGCGAATTCACATTCATTCATGAGAAGAATGAGAGTTAATTTTAAATCCTTAATCACATGTATCAATTTACTTTGATATCCGTATATAGTAACTGTGAAAATAATGGCGCATAAGTGCTAATCATTTCTTTGTTAGTGTTGACATATTTATTGCTTTGTTACTGTTGACATATTTGACGTTACAATTATTTTTGTAATCAAATGGATTTGTTGGCCATTATTCATATCCGTATGTTTTTTGTAATATTAAAAGTTATTCTTAATCTTTGTCAACAGACTGATTGCATGTACACTATATCAGGAATGACAATGTGAATTTTGATGACCAATAACCTTTCTCTACTTTTCAACATTTCCCACTTTATTTTCTCTATATTTTTCTTCTACTATGTATTCTTCTGAGCACCTTTGTGAGACCCCAACGTGTTTTGGCCTCCAATGCAACATGTTGCTACCGAATATCAGATTGTATTGGAGGTCTATCAAAATTTATTTAATTTCAAGACAATAGTTATTGCCACAACACAACATTCATTAATTTCATCTTCTTTCTCACAATATTTCTAACCATGACTATTTTCACTGCTCTCAGTTATTACAATTTAATTATTTTTTTGCAATCATTCTGATACTGTTGCATTAACAAAGAAAAAGAAAGAAAAGAGAGATTAAAAAAACAATATTGTAAGTTATGGCTGTTGCCATCACCTGCAAGGTGCAATGCACTTAAGAGGAGCATGAATCTTTTGGAGATTGAGCTAAGCAGCATCTCTTGGGAACACTAGGACCACAAAACATGGGCATCTTTCTCATTCCTCTGATTTGACTGGATTCTTTGTGACCCTTTCCTTTGGGTTTCCGTTATATACTCCATGACAAAACGCCTCATTGAGATTTGGAAGGCTATGCTCCCACCAAGTGTCTTTATCACCAATTCAACATTTGCTTTTGTATTCTTCTCTTATAATTTGGACAACGGTTTTGTCATCGTATCCATAATAGCATGTTTTAACAGCTAAAAAGCATTCAAACTTGGTTAAAATCTCCATGCGCACTGCAGAAGTTATCAAGGACCCCCCTCCCCAAAAAACAAAAAAGCTAGCATGGATTGTTCTATCAAATGTGCGTAACTTTATTCATCACATGAATTTTCCTCCTATAGTTGTTTTCCCCAGTTAATTGTAATGTTTATGGACCCGTTACAAGACATTAAATATAACTTTTCTTTATTCCCTTTTAACCATAAAAGACATAATCAATAAACCTAAATTAACCTAGTAAGAAAAACATTAGTTATAAGTAGTTTAATCACCAAAACAACAAAGTGCCTTTACAATTTTCCAATGACACGGAAGCAAGTATTTTTTTTCGCTTTAAGTTGATCCATATTCACAAGAGTGAGTACGCAACCAAAGAGGTGCAATCGACTTACAAATTTTGAGACACCATTAAGAAGATTGGACCACATCAATATTTTTTTCAACATTTTATTTCATTCATAAGGAAATTTTATCAATTACTACTTTTTATAAAGAGTATTGTTATTATATCTTCTTACAATATTAGTTATTAATCTTTTTAATACTTTATAAATTAAAAATTAATGTGTTCAAAACATGAAAATATTTCATAAATTCTTTGTAATTATTCTTTCAAAGTAAATTATGATTAATTAAATTATGATTTAACTTATCATGTACTTGCTGGATAATACTTACAAGACTGAAGATATCACTTTATTCCTAAAATGGACCGACTCGATGAAAGAATGAATACCAAATGGAAATCACAAATACCTCCAAGATACAAGGCAAAAAAATTGTCACTGCCCTACAATGATTATTATACTTTCTTATTTTTTTCACCATAGTTGCCAAAATGTTTCTCTTAAAATAAGGTTCACGAATAATTGCTATAAATTTATAATGTCTCATGCTTCAGTCAGTAAAACCCCCAATATAAAATTCAGTAAAGTATGTTTTGCAATCAGCAATTAGGCTTCTTATTCATCTACTTACTTGGTGATAAGAATTTTTCAATTTCTAACCCCAGCTATGTTATTGAATTCTTGAATCACTTCAGGAAATATTCTCATTCCACGAAAGCAACAAGTGAACGTAACAAATTGACAAAACGAGAACGAGGGGAAACAATAACATGGGAGAAAACAACGTATACTTCCTTTTTTGTAGTTTTACATATAAAGTGTCCGACGAAATGTACCTCTTGAAGGGTGACCATGCGTAATAGAACACTATCTGAGAGCTAACATTATAATGAGACAGAATACAATACAATTCACAAAAAAAAAAATAATAATAATAATAATAATAATACAAATCTGAGAACCAATTGAAATTTGAGTCAACATCAAAAATTCCATGTGGAATCTTGAAAGCATTCAGTAACACTTCTAACATGCCTTGCAACTTTTCATGCAATAGCCAGGAAGGCCTGGTGATCCAACCATATATTCGGGATTACTCGTGCATTCTCCAAGGGTAGCCCATCTCTCACAGTTTTCTTGCTTATCATTGCAATCCCCTCCATCTCCCACCATCTTATCAAATGAGTCCACATGAATCCATTTTGTTGCTGACCATTTCTCACCTTCAATTACAGGGCATCCTGCATGTAGACTCATTGTGTCTGGGATAGCATTTGGGTAGAGACTAAAGAAAAGAAGTGCATCCCCTCTTCGTGGTTTCACTGTGAATTGCCCATACAAGGAAGGAAGAAAAAATTAACCATTTAATTTAGCATAATTTAACA
>PYAF01000045.1:364229-390281 GCA_007407185.1 Glycine tomentella
TCCACATGAATCCATTTTGTTGCTGACCATTTCTCACCTTCAATTACAGGGCATCCTGCATGTAGACTCATTGTGTCTGGGATAGCATTTGGGTAGAGACTAAAGAAAAGAAGTGCATCCCCTCTTCGTGGTTTCACTGTGAATTGCCCATACAAGGAAGGAAGAAAAAATTAACCATTTAATTTAGCATAATTTAACAGGCAGAAAGTGTGGCGTGACACATTAGTGCAAACGAAAAACAATAGAAGTAACTAACTATTTGTCCAGTTGCCCACCTGCTATTCCTTTTTGGGCACACTCAGAGAGATCTTCCTTTGTTTCAGAACCTCTGTGACGTGGAGATTCCTGAAACCAGAATTAAAAAGTTATCAAAGTTAGTCACTAGAAGTAAAAAGTAGAAACAATTTCCTTTGCAGAACTAGGAATGTTCAGACTCCTCAGCTATTGCATCTCCTCAACCTCTCGTTTCTCAAAAACTAAAGTGTTCTTAGCATGCATCTTCTAGAAGTACAGACAATATATATCATTAGCCATTTGAGTATACACCAAAGAGGTCCCAATCAAGTATAAACTTTTTAACAGCAAAAGTTTTTGCTCAGTCTCTAATCTTAAAATGTTGTCAGAAACTAAAAATAATTATGAGCAACTAGTGAAAAAATGAGAGAAACTCCGACATGAATATAATCTCTCAAGACATTTTGGGTAACTTAAATATTGAATAGTTCTTAGTCAGTGGCAGAACCACGTTGAAACCAGCGGGAGCCATTGCACTACCTAAAAAATAAAATTTGCAGTTATTGAGTGGAGAATTCTTTTTTTAATAATTATATATACTTATATGATTAATTAGGATTAAAAATAAAATTTGGCACTACCTAAAAGTAAAAGCTGGCTCCGCCACTGTTCATAGTAATAAGTTCAGTTGACACAAGAAAATTGTAGAACTAAATAAGGATCTGAGCTAGACCTCAAGGCCATTTATAACTATCCAGATGCCAAGAAAAATAATTTGACAAATTATAACAGCAATGATTTACCAGGATTATATTTTTATTTCTATGGAAACATGCGAAATACTAGACAAACCTCTGCATTAGGGAACACTGTTTCACCACCTTTGGTTACATCGGTGAGATACATGAGAACTGTGGCAACTCGGTGTCCACCCCGAGCTATATTAACTTTATCAGCAAAGTAATCATAATGAGGATCATATTTTTGCCCGTGCTCATATCTTAATACTTGTATGTCTTCTCCATTTTCTGAAAATCAATAATCAAACACTGTAATGAATTGACTATTGCATCCTTTTTTTTTTTCCTTTCATGGGTTAGGGGAGGGGAGAGAAGCTGAAAATGCATTCATTATTTGAATGATTAGACAAAATAATTGAAACTATGAAGATAAGTTTTTTGGCACATGATTTTATGAAGATTATTTGCACAAGATACTTGTGATTCACAATAACTATTCTTTGGCCCCTCTATTTCTGATTTTCTCCAGTAAACTTTGAGTGCTTTAAATTGTTCATTTCCCTCTTGGAAGTTGCCATGGTACCTGATGGATATGGCACTTATGGTGAGTTGTCAAGCATTTATTGAATATTGATTATGTAACAAATGTTTATGGCTCTATTAAATATAACCAGAAGCCAATTGAATGCTTGTTGGGTACCATACCCATTAAAAAAAAAGGATGAGAGTCCCTTCATGCTTTCGATATACCCTAACATCTATAAAGTCAATGTTGAGTTATGGAAAAGATAAATTTAAACAAATTAAAGAATTTAAGTATTTGGTAAAAAAATAATAGTTTATTTTAATGTATGCTATTTTATTAAGAATATAAAAGTAGAAAGCTTTTATTAGGAAAAAGTAATTTGGGTCCTGGTTTAAAACCTTCAAAACTGCTATTTAAGTAAGAACATACTGAGCACATATTATGATGACACTAAATGCAATCAACAACAGTTTCCTTGTTTAAATTATTAAATGGTAATAGCTTCCATTATTTAATTGGGATAAGTTTAAAGTTTTAATTGTGGAATTTTAGAAGTTTGGAGGAATGGAGAATTGCAATAAACAATTCTACACATCACAGTCACAATAGGGCTTTCCTGACATGCAGAATAAGACAGGAAGGGAAACTTTGGAAGGCCGTGGTAGGCACGCAGATGGAAGAGAGAGAATGGAGGGTTAAAACTTCAAAAACTTTATAAATCATAATAGCTCCAGAGCCCAACACTAGCATCACAGTTCAGTCCTGAAATAATCTGATTATATTCTATTTGACAAGTAAACATATTCATGATTGGTTTCCTCTTATGTTTTTTATAGCCCTTGTTTAAAAGACTTTCTTTTTAAAGCCAACGACGACCGTTACCATAACAAAACAACAAGTGCCAAGATACAGATAAGAAGAATAATAAGACTACCTTCTCATTCACTTGTAATGTTAGTGTTTCAGGACAAAACCTAAAATGATTGTGTATAATCCAGACATTATGGAAGGAGAAAAAACAACAAAATTAGAAATAAAATAACAAATGACAATCATAATAGCAGTTGACCCAATCACATGCAAGTAAAAGTCATACAAGCCTAGTATCAATTATCAGTAGGGCAAAGATATATTAAAAGTTCCACAGCTTTTACAATAATACCATCCAGACTTCCATCATTATTTTATATAAGCCATACCTTTTGGAAGAAAGGTCCATGATGAAATCTTGTCCTCTATACCAGCAACAATTGGATCCTATAAAAATAACTGAACAGAGTAAAAAACATTTCATAGAAAGTACCCAGCACAGTATAACATGAATTAAAAGTTGAACCCACCATAGATCAAACAACAGAAAAGGCCTAAAAATCCCCAATAGTGTCTACAAAACCTGTCAAAACACGGACAGGACAACTCACAAATCCCAATCAGAATATTCTCCCTTACTCACCATGCTATTCTTCTAATCCTCATTCCCTAACTCACCATGTAAAAGCAAAAATAATATCATGGGAGAAATTGACTTTCCAAATCACTAGAGATTGTTCTCTCCCTCACGGGTGGAATTGGCTTTCCAAATCTACCTTTGGGTAAATATCATAAGTCATCATGGAACCTTAGGTACGGATAATTAAAAAAGATGTCCTGAATACATTTCCAATACCTACAGCAACTCCCGCTGAAGCAATTATAGCAGCTCCAGCACCTAGTAATTTTGCACCTTCTAACATCTCAAATGGAGAAAGTCTTATCACACTCTTTCATTCACAATTTTATGTTCTTGTCGCTTCTTCCCCTCGTTCCTTTTCTCTTGGACTTGTGCGTTTAGCACTTTTTCTTTTTTCTCATCTGACAACACTGGAATGTTCAGTGCAATTGTTTTAACCTCCTTACTCCTTAGGGAGATCACCTGATGCTCAAAGACAAATTGAGTAATCTATTGCCGGGTAAAACTGTTTGCAATTTATACATGTGCAGTAATCTTTTAGATGGGTCTCTACTAATAATAGTCCCAACAAGCTATTGGGGGGCCCTGCACCGTAGTATTGGGAGTGTCTCTCCGTTCTATCACTTTTAGTATAAAACAAAATAAAATAAAATCAAGTTAAAGACATTAAAGAGTTGTTCCTTTGTAGTTACGTTACAGCCCCACATACACCAAGTAAGTTATAAGATTGACATTGGATCTACCACTACACATAAAAATTCAATTATAAAAGGTAATAAATAAAGAGAAGAAGGAACCAACCTTGTTCTTGGGAATGAACGTGCCGGAGCTCGTTCTGACTTCGCTCAACTTGCTCTCGCCGGACAAATTATCGGCCACCGCAGATCTCTTGAGCTCCGATTTGGCGATGGAAATCAGGTGATCGCATTCCAATTCCGACAAGAAACCCTCGTAAACGAAAGCTCTGCGCCAAACGAATCAAAATCATCATCATCAATCGCTAAGTACGAAATTGAGTTTCGTATGCTAACATGTGTAGTGTAGAAAGTAGAAACAGACCTCGGTTTCCACGAAACTTGTTTGACCTTGGAAGGGTCGATGATCGCACTTGCGGAGCCAGCGTAGGAGCTGATGAATGCTTCGTGCCATTGCAACATCAACGCCAACGCTGATGCCATCACCACACACCAAACCCTACTACTCATTTTCGTTTCCCTTTCAATTTCTAACCAACTTTCTTTGTACTTTGCCTTTACACGATTTATTTTAAGGATGAACAAACTGTTAGAGATAGTTTGACTTTTTTTAAGGCTTTTATTTCATGATTAATTTCATTTTTTAAGAATTATTATTGCCATGGGAGCAATTTAAAGAGATCTTTTTTTAAAAATAATACATATTTTTAATGAGAGTTTAAAAAACTGTTTAAGAGTAATATTTCAAAAATGAAATGGAAGGTTTATTCAAATATAACAGTAAATGATAGTTTAAACGCGATTTCACACAAATGTTAAATAAAAGAGTAAATTACAACCTTGTTTGGAAATCATAGATATGGCTTTTTTAAATTTGAAAAAAAGTTACATCAAGGAAGTGTTTTTTTTTTACTGCAAAATAAGCATCCAAACACGAGATGTATGCTTAAACGAAATATATTGACTTTGAAAAATGAGATTGTTTTAAAATAACTCCAATTCTTTCTTTCTGTTTTTCCTTCCAAATTGCCATTCTCAAATCAAATCACCATCAAACATAAATACAAAATAATACTGTTTTTTCTTTTTCTTTCTTTCCCTTCTTTATATTCATGATCATGAATACTCCTAATTATTAGTTGTTCAGTTTTTCAACACTTTTTAACTTTAATACTAAAATTATAGTGTCACGCTACATTCTTTAAGTGTTAAAAATTGTTTCTCAATACATATTAACAAAAGGATAAATATTGGAAACCACAACATAATAACAACAATAACAATAGTAAAAATGATAATAATAAATGATTATTAAAATAAAAATAATGATTATAATAACAACAATAATGATAATGATAAAAGGTGATAAAAGGTAAAAAAAGGTAAAGGAAGCAAAAACTAAAATTATAATAAAGATGATGATGGTTAATTACTATAACAACAAGGAATATAATTAATATTAGCTATGGCAATAATTGTCCAGAAACAATAACAACATAATAGTAATTATAGTTAATGACAATGATAAGAGTGAGTCCAGATATTTGGAATTTGAAACTTAAATGGATTATTTTCAAGACTAAAAATCAAAATCCAAAACAACTTCTGAAAAGAAAAATAGTAAAACTTAAAAAGTGTTTAAAACTTATTCAAAACCAATTCATACTTATTTTAATCAGATACATTTTGTTTTCTATAAAAAAAAAATGCAAATTTTGTTTTGAAATTTCAAATTTGTATTCGAAAACTAAAAGCTAAAAACTTACAACTACGGGTGAGATATAAAATAAAAATCACATAACACAAAATGAACAAATTAAGGAAATTATCTTGGACAAATCTGCTTATGGTTACAATAGAAAATTAAACAACTTGCTGAAAATGATATTTGCAATTGATGATGATCATTAACACTGCGTGGATAAAATGGAAAACGGTAATCCCCATCTAAAGGCAACCCATCCTGAAGCTTTAATTGGGCATCACAAATTATGTCCCATTTCATCATCATTTTGACTAAATAAAACTATTGACAAACATGCTACATTCACATGAGGTTCTGCCTCGACCTCAGTTTCTGTCTTTGTTAACCCCTTCAACCCATGTTCTGGCCACCTCTGGATCCTCTGGTAAAATCAGAATCAGTTCATGTTCTTCAAATAAATCACTGCCCTATAATTTCAACTTTTGTAGTTCCATGTACACACATTAACTGAATCATAGCCTATATGCTAGATTTTATCCTCATCGTCTGTAACAGAGCTACTGCAGCCTAGAATAGTCTCCATATGTCGATCCCTCTCACTCAAAAACTTTGTTGAGTTGTACTCTTCTGCATCTAAGAGCTCTTCAGAGTATGTCCTCTGAAGTTTTGACTTCGATCGTTCTTTCATGATTCTTAAGCTCTCTTCTTCCCCTCTTAGTATATCTAACACCTGCATCCAATCAGGAAGAAAACATAAACATTAAAAGCTTTTGTTATTTATTTATTTTCTTTGCCAAAAGCAAACACAGGATCAAAGATTAATCAATTTTGCAGCTGTTATTCCTATACATGTTAGGGTCATTTGGAGAGAAATGAATATATAAGGGACATGCCTGGCTCATAACCGGTCGCTGAATTGAGGACTGGTCTACACACAGAGAAGCTGTTAAGGTTACAAGTTTCATCTGCTCTTCATCATAAGCATCAGCCAAAATTGGATCCACAAGCTCTTTGATGTTATTTGCAGTCAGCAAAGGTTTTGCCTGCGATATTGTTTTATAAAAGGGTAGATTAGAATTAGACTTTAATTTCTATGCACTGTTAGTGTAAATATCTTCTTAATGTCAACCAATTAGAAATTATGTAGTTATTATAAAAGTCAACAAACTTATTATACCTGTTAATCGTATTAGATGAATGACACACTAGGAATCCTTTATCCTATCTACTTTTAATATTAAACATTTTCCTTGTCAAGATGATTAATACACATTTAGTATTTGTTTGTGCAAAGGCACACATACCCACATCACCAGACTTTTCTGTGAGCTATCCAAAGCTTGTCGACCAGTAATGAGCTCCAATAATAGTACACCATAAGCATAGACATCTGTCTTTTCATCTACTACACCATGCATGAAGAATTCAGGAGGAAGGTAGCTTTTGTAGCATCCAAGGTTGATGCAAAAGAAAAACATAAAAAATAAGTGTTAATTAATTGATGAAAAGAAGGAAAAAAATTATGTAAACACAGAAAACTTGTGAAGATGTTAAATATACAAACCCGAATGTGCCTTCCACTTTGGAGACAGTATGGTGAGTCCATTGGTCAGGTAACCACTTTGCAAGTCCAAAATCAGATATCTGGTATAAGATTAGCATTAAACAAACTTACTTAGATGAAACAATTAACATCCTAATTTGATTTAGAACATAAAAAGTTCCATAATCAGATGTGTGAGGCTTAAGAGGCACCTGAGGTTCAAAATCCTCTGAGAGAAGAATATTAGAAGCCTTGATGTCTTTGTGAATGATCCTTCTTTGACACCCCTCATGCAGATAGCGAAGACCCTCAGCAGTCCCCATAGCAATCTTATATCTGAGGCCCCAATTCAGTTTCTCTCTAGGTCCTGAAATCATGCAAAAAAAAAAAAGGTAATTATAACTTTTGTTATTATCCCAAAATATGCATGGCATTCCAGAAACTCTCAAAATGGTTAGTATATATACCATAAAGTATGGATGACAGGCTACCATGTGGAGACAATTGAAGAACAAGAAACATTCCTCCTTCAACACCATATCCAATCAATCTAGCTATGTTGGGGTGGTCCACGTGTACTATAATGCCAAGCTCAGACAAGAAATCTGCAGTCATTTCTTCTTGGCACCCTCTTGTCAACCGTTTAATGGCAACAAAGTTTCCATCCTCCAATTTGCCCAAGTAAACCTCAGCATAGCCTCCCTCCCCAATCAAATTTTCTTCAAAAGTAAACATATAAAATAGCTTATCAGCCTAGCTAACATGATGTCAGTATGTCATCATAAAAAAAAGGTTTCTCTCAGAGTTACTCGGATTAAGAGTCTATTTGGATAAATTTCTCTATAAGAATATATACAGAAATTTATTTCATTTTTCGGTCAGTGCTTATGGATAAGTTTATTCAAACAGACCCTACTTGTTGGATTAGCATACCATGGATTAGCTAACAAAGCAATAGTTTTTTTTTTTTTTTGTCCAACAGAAACTTGATTTTTCTGAAAAGAGAATCGCATACCATGGCTAAAGTCATCGGTTGCAGCCTGGATCTCTGCGAGCGTGAAATTTTTCCAGGAAGATTTGAAGCAGCCAAACTCAGTGTCAAGGGATGGAATGAGGTCCTCCCTGATTCTCTTGCTTTTTCTTCTTGTCAGTTTTGGAACATTTTTAAGTGGGTGAAAAGTTTGGAAAGGCATTTGGGATCCTTTCTTGAGTAGTTTAAAGAAACCACGCCACTGGTTATTGTTATTAGGTGTCCCAGCAAAAGATCCCTGACTCTCCGAATCAGAAGTGCTGGCCCTTGAACTTGGGGTTTCAGACCCTTGACTCCTGGGAGAGCCCTCTTCAATCTCTAAAGCTTCAAAGTCTAATACGGTATTCATTTTCAGCATTAGTACAAAAAATAACAAAATGAAAAGAGTAAGAGGTTTTAACATTACATGTTTTGAGCAAAAACAATAAGTGTTGGAAACAAGAAAAGAAGAGAAAGTGAATTTCAATTACCAATGCTTGAAAATGAATCAGAAAACCCAGGTCGTGGACGCCTGCCTCTAAAATCCGATCTCTCCCTTTCAGCTATTTGTTTTCTTTCTAACTTGTGGACGCCATTGCTGCAAACATAATCTTCTCTTGTCAGCAAAAACCCAAAGAGTATGACACAATATATTGGACATGCATGGCCTAAGAGACTAAAAACAAATTCCAATGGAACCATGTATGATCAAATGCCACCGACAGCCCATAATAATAATGTTAGCCAGAACCACAAGACAAAAAATAAATATCAAGGCAACATCAAGACATGGTTGGAACGCGGAGGAAATATTGTAACAAAAATCTATTAATTTATTCACTAGTCGGTTAATGTTATATTAAGGAAACAAACATGAAAAAAATACAAATTGAAAGTTGAAACTAATAGAAGAAACACAAATTGATAGACCGTGGCGGTGCATGCATGAGATGAAAAACAAACGTTGCATGAAAAAACAAATAGAAACAATGAAGAAGTAACAAAAAAAACATGCATGTGGGAAAGATAGTTAATTTCCTCGGGGAAGCTTGTGGTTCTCGTTGTTCATCGGTCATGGTGGCCAATTAGGCTAGGCAAGACGATCGAGTTTCCGAGAACCAAAAGGGTAGCCACGGGAATGACGAGCACGCATAGAGCCAGAGAGGAAAATCAGAAGAGAAAGAGAAAGACATGCATGAAAATGAAAGTAGCGGTTGGCATGATTTTTCTGTGTCTTCCTACTTTCCTATGATAATACTACAACCTTGTCATTATCTCTTACACCGGTTTTTAATGCCCAAAATACGGCTTTATTTTGTTGCTCATTCATTGTTTCTTCTTTTTAATGCATATCTGAATTTTCTCCACCCTTTGATATAAATAAAATACTATTAAAATTAATAAAGAAGTTAGTCTACGAAATTAAAACAGCCAAGTTTAATTAAAAGGTTGTGGCTGGTTGGAGAAATGCTTGATGACTAATGAGCTTGTACGTAGGGATCAGCAACTTCTCTGGCACGTGGAGGTGAAGCCAACCAATGGCAACAAATGGCTTTAGTATTTTATTTTATTTTTATAAATGGCTTTATTAGTTAATTGTTTGGAATCATCCACACACACAAAAAAAAATGTTAATTGCTTCGAACGACAATATCCAACCTATAATTAACAAGATCTGCCTCCATTTTTTAAAAATTAATTTTTTACTATTTCTCCGTAAAATTAATATACATTCAATTCTTATATACAATAAATGATTTAAAATTTCAAAATAAGATTTATTATTGAAGTAAAAAATGAAAGAAACCTTGATAGTAAAGGTAGTTAAGTTCTTAAAATAAGATCTTCTATTAAAGATGTTCTAAAAGGAAAACAAAAAATTATTAGAATATGAAATAACATTTTTTATGATCTTCACAATATATTTTTTTAAATTTTTTAACCAATTTCTTAAAAATATTAGTTAACAAGATCCAATTAACAATATTGTAGGCAGAATTTTGATCAGTTTGAGAAAATAAGCAAAGTTTTTTTTAAAAAAAATATGTATATATTAGTACCTATGTCTGTTAATTTCTTTTTAAATATCGATTTTTTAAGAAAGATTTAGGTACCTCTGTTAATTTCTTTTAAAATATTGATTTTTTAGAAAGATATAGTAATCTTAATAAATAAAAAATCAGAACATTAATTATAGTATTTTTTATTTCTTGCAACACAATTAAAAACGGAGTACTCCACTTCAAAAAAGAAAAACGGAGTACTCAATAAACGTGGGATATTAATTACTAATCTCAATTAGCTACTGTCTTAATCCGAGATTCGAGGGGATCTAGCTCTAACCCAATGGAGAGAAAGAAAGCATTGCTTTCATATGCCTAAAGCCAGACAGCCTTAAGGAGAAAACGTCTCGGTTTGAAGCAAGTAAAGAATAAAAAATGGAAGAAAAATAAAACTTGGAAGTTGCAATTCAAATAAAACTTTATCACGCAATAATAAGTAATATGAAATTTACAATGAGAAAAGGTTGCTAAAGTAGAGGGAATATCAATTGTTACAAATTAACTTGGAAGTTGGAACAAAACTTCAGTCATGAAATTAATTTCCGCAAGATAGTGCTAATGGACATTGCGAGTTATCAATCCCTCAAATATAGTATAGAGGTCCTTGTTTTCAGGCCCAAATAACTCATTAGCTTTCTGTAGTGTTTCCTGCAATTTCACACACACACATACAAGTGACAATTAATAGAAATTTAGATATATGGGGAGGGAAGCATGGAAGAGGGAAGGAGGCAGAGATATTACCTCTTTAGTTTGTTTATGAGAATTCAATTCCTTAACATTTGCTAAAAATGCACCAAACTGCTCATAAGATAAACGACTCCTAATAATAACAAACAGAAAATGAATGAAGATTCAATAGAAAGTTAAGTATCATCAAACACACTTTAACATTTGTGCTAACAGATTGAAGTGCCGTTTCACTTAGAATTCCAACCCCTACCCGAAAAGTTCAAATAGATTTTTGTATTATTATGTAACGACTAAGATATTATTTTGACTTATATAAGTAGCAAAAAGAAATTGAATCTATTTCATAAATGTCATGTTAATTTGCAAATTTTTTGATAGCTAAAATTACTTATTAAAACAAGCAACCTCACCTAACTTGGCGAAAAAACTCTTTTCCATCCACGCGTGTTCGTCCTGAGATAACAAAATTAAAACCAGTGAATGAGCCATTGTGTTGAAAAGATGTCAATAAAATTCTGGTAAATAGAAATGCAACAAAAGCAAGGATCTGAAGGAAGCTAGTCTCACCAGTTTGTGACCCTACTGAAGACCTATCATCAAACATTCCTCTTGAGGTTGAAAAGGACATTGCATGGCGCCTTGGAGACACAGGCTTAGATGATGTTCTTGTTGGGGATACCAATGCAGACATACTGGGAGGGGAACCAGGGGGAGTAATTCGAGGGGTGCTAGTTTGAGATGCTAAGAGGAGACTATGCGATGCTCGAGATTTTGAGCCTGCGCTTTTGGAAATACACAAGAATGGTGAAGATACATGGCATATTTTTGTTCACTTTTCAGCAATAGCAAACCAAAGATAGGCACCAATGTGTCTATTTTGATGATACACAATTAAATATATGTATGCTATTGCCCCATTTGATGATAATACTAGCTCACCATCAGACTCACGATCCTCTGCTAAATAATTTCCCATATCAGAAGTGTTTATTCGCATCGAAGAAGATCTAGAAGAAAGCGCTGAAGAAGCATCATCATCTGCAATCAAATAACAACTTATCAAAACCCAAAATGAGAAAAATACTGCTTATATTGTTCACACTAAAATAAAATCAGAGCAGAGTGAATGAAATGACGGAATGTATCAAAATTTTTGTATGACCACAAAATTACTCTTAAACTAAAAGAAAAATTCTATTGGACAGTTGTAAGTTCAACAATGTTATATGAAACAGAATATTGGTCAGCACATAGACAATATAAGTATAAACAGTGGCGGACCCAGGATTTTTAGCATGGGGGGCCCAATTCAAATTGATAGACAAAGAAGTGGTGAAAAGCCCAGTATTTAACTGGTTAATTAAGTGTAGAAAGTCTAATATTGTAATCAGGGATCTAAGTAATTAAAGAGAGTCTAAATGGTCAATCAAAACATCAGACACAATAATTAAGCCACCAAGGGGTCCAGTCAAATCTAGAATATTACTGGAGTTGATTAGTAGGAGTTTTCAAGTGCTTTTGATCAGATTAATGAAGTATTATTGGGTAAAACCAAACAGCATCTATTTCATATAGAAGGACACTGCAACATGTGTGATGATTTGGGGGGGCCCAGGCCCCCTTGTGCATCCGTCACTGAGTATAAAATAGGGGTAGTAGAAATGAGGATGTTAAGCTGGATGTATGGTTATACGAAAATGGATAAGATAAGAAATGAGGATATTCGACAAAAGGTATTAGTGATACCGATATGTGAAAATATGAGAGAGCATAGGTTGAGGTGGTTTGGACAGGTCATGAGACGACCACTGGATGCTCCCGGTAAGAACAAGAGTTTGTTTCCAAGAGTTCGACACAAAGAGAGGTAGAGATCGACCGAAACTTACCTGAAAAAGGTAGTTAAACAAGATGTAGAATATAAATTGGCGGACGGTATGTCTCTTAGGACAGAGTTGAGAAAAACTATAAGATATTGGTTCTTTTCCTTTTCTTTCCTTCTCCTTTCACCCTTCTCTTATTTTAGTTTATTTTTCTTTCCTTGTTTTTTTTTCCACTTTTTTTTCTCTTCTCCTTTTATCTTTTTTTGTCCTATTTCTTATTTATCTTTAGGTTAATCTACCATCGACTCCAATTAACTTGAATTAAAAGTGTTGTTGATACTTATATTATTATTCACACAAAGATCAAAATGTTGTCGGGGATTCTCGGTCAAATATTATACTGTAAAACTAGTCTAATAGATCAAGAAAGAGTTTCTATGAACAATTTAAGTAATTTTCCAAAATAATTTTTCACAGTAAGATCAAAATGCTGCCATGTTGGGGATTCTCGACCAAATATTATGTTGTAAGACTAGACTAATAGATCAAAAAAGAGTTTCTATGAACAATTTAAGTAATTTTCCAAAATAATTCTTCGGTGCTACAAGTGGCACGCACACCACATGGGGGTCCATCTAATCTAGACTTCAAGTATGAATGTCGATTTGGAGAATTTCTTGCACATTTTGTTTATGTAAATTTAACCAATATTTAACGACAGACACATTAAGTGTTACTAAATAGAACAAAAATTTGCGTAATTATTTAATGTAAAGTAACAAGATATGTTATATATTCATTTAGATTACACAATTTATGTAAACATGTAAACAAGCACTCGTCCCTGATTAATTTGACCAATTGGTGGTGATATGAGTTTTGACACTAAAGAATTATACTACTTTACATACAGGCACAACATCAAGGAAGCAACAGAACCGCAAATGGTAAAGGTGAATAATGAATGGAAGACAAGTGGAAAGTAGTCAAAGTACCTCCAAATTGCGATGTGGAAGTGAAACTTGCTTGACTCTGTAACTTAGCTGCAATGTCCGGCGTTCCTTCCTGTGCCAAACTCAAATGCAAACCAAATGTTACGTCCCGCAATAACATTTGAAATAAATGGCATAACAAGAAATGCTAGCGATATTTAATATAATTAGTTAGAAATTATTATTTTTGATAGATTTTTTACTCATTATTCTCTCTTTTTATCTATATTAAATGAGAAATAAAACTTATTAAAATTGATTATTTTAATAAATTCTAATAATGATAGATATAATGTTTGAGGGAAGATGTCAGAAAAAATATCACTAGCATTCCTCGTGGCATATTCGCTGCTACTATCTTCATAGACAATGTAAACATGATAATTATTAAATTTTTTAAGTGAAGTTTATAATTAATGATCCTTATATAAAAGAAAAGGGGAGAGGAGATAAAGAAACGAAAAAAAGACAGATCGAGCATATTACACAGAATTAATTAATCAATTGAGCTGATTTGAGTAAACAGTACATGATAATTACTAAATTCAGTAAGATATAGCTAGCCCAAGCAATGCTACTAATTAAGTTACTGAAGCTTTTTTTTTTTATACAACTGAAGCTTAATTAGTTATAGGAAAACTATATATATCATGATTTAAATTGATATATCTCAAAAGGTTCTCGTTCACAGAATCCCATTAGTAGATACAGTTTTTTCTTGAACTGGTTTAGTATTTCACAATACTCGAAGATTACTAAACTAATAAATTAAGCCAGGCCAAAATAATAAATTAAAAAAAATCTTCAGTACACGAAACAGCTACTTCTGCAAAACAAATAGAACCATAATAATAATAAGATATTGGTTAATTAAAAATAAGAGTTAATTAAATTTTTATTACCTCAAATTTTCAGATTCTCATTTTTAGTTGTTCAAAAAAAATTGACAATTTTTAATCCTTTATTAATTGTTCGTCAATATTTTTAATCTCTCTAATTTTTTTACTCATTTTAAATCTCTTGTTTATTTTTATTACTCAAAATCAATTTATGATTTATATATTTTTAGTCTCTAATATATTTTATATTTAGAATTAATTTTGAACAATAAAAATAACTTAGAAACTAAAAATGGGCCAAAAAATTTAGAAGAAGTAAAAGTGATGAAAAAAATTAATGAAGGAATAAAAATTGTTTTAAAAAATTGAGAGACTAAAAGTTTAATTAAATTTAAAAATAATAATCAAAATAAGTATTTAATATAAAAAAATTATTAAAAAAAGTATTGATTATATTTTTTTATAAAAACTTTAAACTTTGATTTCCTTAACCATGCACCCTGTTAACATATTTATAATAAAATAAAAAGTAACGTACAGAATTATCTTCATCCTCGCGAAGTGATTTCATAAGAGTCTTTCTGAAAGTCTCCAACTGCATTGAGAAACCACCGATTAGTCCAACAACAACTGCATGCAATAAACATTCAGATTTGAGAAGCAAGCAAAGTACGTAATTTGCACCTTGGAGACATCTCTGGTGAGCTTTCTCACTGCGATGGAAAGTGAAGCGTTCTCCTTCAGCAAACTCTCCTGTAATAATAATATCAACCAAAAATGAAACATAAATAAAAGAATTGGTTAGTGTAAACTGAACCGGGTTCAGGGACCGGCTCGGACCTTGTCTTGGTCGGCTCGGGCTAGCTTATCGGCGGCTTCGGAGAGAGCGGCGTCGATGGACTCCACCTGAGACTGGAGCTCGGTGATGAGCCGGTCCCTATCGGCGAGTTCGGCGCGTAGAGCGGACGACTCTGATTGGAGCGCGTCGACACGTGTCGACAGCGCGACGGAGGTGATCTTGCGGGCCACATCGAGCTGCTCGTAACTCGTAAGGATCAGACGGTAGAACATTTAGCAACTCCTCCGGAAGATCCACCTTCGAACCACTCGATTCACTCACCAGCATCTTCCTCTTCTGCTCCTGTTTCTTTTTTCTTTTTCTTTTTATTTTGGTTATATTATATAGTACAATTTTTGTTCAATTTATTTTATTTTGGATTTATGTGCTACTATCATATTTTGTTAATGAATCTGAGAGGAAGGAAGGAGGATTGGAATTGGATAGTGAGATGACACAGATGAGTGTCTCGGAAGACGTTTTAACTTTATCTCTTTTTCTTTTTTTAATTTTCTTTAATGAATGAATTTCTTAATTTTGTTTGATGCCAAAACTTGTGGCCTGGTAACGTTTGAATAAGGATAGGACTTTTGAATGAGAGACAAGAAGACACAGTGGTGGATATTGGCTCTGTAAGTTCTGTGACTCATAACTCACAATGCAAGAATTTATTTAGATGTCACTGTTTTGTGCTTTCTTTATTTGATTTTGTTACCTACCTCCCCAAATGGCCAAATGGGTCACCAGCATTTTCGTAATTAATCAGAGCAGGGGCATTTATCTTTGACAAAGGACACAATAGCCCTAACTGGATTTGGATTCAGAGGCTGCATTGTACAATCAAGAGAAGGAGAACACACAAGGACATGATAGGAACAAGTTGGAATAGGAGTTTAAGATCATATAAAAATATTTTAAATATTATATAAGTGAAGTTTAATGTCTTAAGATTTTAAATTAAAATTTGGTGTAAATTTACTTATATAATTATTTATGGTCTATTAGTTAAATCTCTCCAATATCTAATTTTCCTCAATTTCTAGACAAAACCATTTTTATTAGAAAAAAAATGAGGTTGAAATGAGATCAAAAATAGAGTTAGCAATGAATACTAACTACTAGTAATATTATACATTTGAAAAATCATTATTAAAACCATTACTTATACTTTTAGAATTGAATTTTTTTTAACTTCTAACATGATTTTTCGCTCTTTTAATGTAGTTAAAAATGATTGCAGTGCACCTTCTTGCTTTTTTCATTTTTGTTGATAAAACATCTTCAATCGATCGATAGAGAGTTGTTTCAGAACAACTTGCCACCTTGCTAACCTATTTTTTACTTGGTCATCATGTTTGCCTGATCTACCATTGTCTAACATTGCATATGGAATCTTCTCAAAAAATAAAATAAAATAAAAATTGCATACACACGAGGTCACTTCTTCAGTTTTTGCATTCTTTCAATCGGCAAATACATTTGTGTCCAACCCAATTACACCTGTAAGAGTAACGTTATGTTTGGATTGAAGTTGAAAAAATAATTTTTGTGAATTACAATATATAATATGAATTTTAATGTACAAAATAAAAAAGAAGAAAATTGTTACTTTGAGACTAGAATACTTTCAATTCTCTCATCTGAAATTTAAACATGCACTAAAATATATGCTGATATGAAACTGTTTCTTTTGATTTTGAGTGGGATTAGATGGTTGCATGGCATGGGCCTAGCACAGCAAACTTCGATTGGGGTGGCTTTCTGTGCCAAGCACCTTGCACGGCTACTTTGGACGTTTTTTTTTCTGCACTTCCGAAATCGTTTCCTATACTTTCCATATTGCTTCCGAAATTCCAAAAACAATATGGAAAGTGCAGGTAACGAATCCAGAAGCAATATGGGAAGTGCATGAAGTTTTATCGGTACTTGCTATCATGGACATTTATTTATCGGGCTAACTGACCCCAAAACCATCCATTGGGCTGTTAGATATTTAATATTTGGCACTTACTATTTACACACCCATTTTTCTAAAGAAAAGGATATAATGGGTAATTAAATATTAAAAGGGAAGATGAAGGTGTACTTAGAAAAAATGAAGCTGTAAGTAGAAATTAACTTGGTCTTTTTTTGTTGAATAAAGGGCCACAGGGCCCAGATTTTAGTTATTGATTAACGTAACGATTGACGAGTTTTGAAGGGTTGAAAATTTGTGTCACCTTCATTTCAGACTTTGAGATGGGAAACGAAACCTTGAGATTTTTTCCTGTATTTAGTGGGCCATTCATCATCGCATGTAATTACTGATCCATTAATGAATGCTTTTGATTGCTCACCAGCTCCTTTATGAAGAACATAAAAAAAAAAAAAAAAAAAAATCAGCTTCTTTGTGATCGTAACTTTTGGTCGATCATTTAGAGCCAGAAATCTTAATGATGTACAAGTAGACTTTCTCTAAGTGTTCCTCTTATCTTTGGTTTGAAGCTGTTGTATAGACCAGATCTTTTCACGTCATTGTTGAAATTTCACAGTAAAGGGCATTTTGTGGGGTATTTTCATATTGGTAAATCTTAGTGGTATGTCAATACAATATTTGAAAATCTAAGGTGTTCTAATGTACTAATGTAGGATTCTTTTACTTTTTTAAAAAAGCAAAAGGTAATGTTTTAACCATAATTTATCTTTTCTACTTAGAGAAAGTATATTTTATGAGATGAAATATATTTTATATGAAAGTGATAAAATTAAATCTATATCGCATAATCATATATAAACGATTTAGATTTAATATCAGCAATTTATATAACTTTTAAATAATTATATAATATTAATTTTTTATCATTCATATTTTATTATATGGTATAGATTTAATTATCTCACTCTCATATAATATATCTTTTTTTTATATGATATGTTATCTATATCTTACTCAATTTTTTTTTAAAAATAATAATTTGAAGTTAAAAAAAGTTTTATAAATTAAAAGTTGTTTAACAATTTTAACTTAAAATTCCCTTTCAAACTAAAAGCTCAATATCATTGTTAGGCATGGTTAGTTCTAGATGAGAGAAAATGGCAGGCTATGGTATGCAAGATTTTTTAAATGCTACGTTTCAATCAATTGTTTTTTAAAGTTATTTTTCTCTTGTTTTTCTATGAAAATTAAATTCCTTAATTTTTAAGAGTTTTTTAAAAAATTAATAATTTTGCTCAATTTCTCTCATGCCACACTAGAATTAACACCATCAACATTGTCATTTAGTTTATTTGGAGAGTGATTATATAAAACTTAACATAGTGTCATTTTTGTATATGTTGTGTCAATTATCACTTAATTTTCCTTTTTTATTCTAAAATATACAGGATTCAAGTTTTATTTTAAAACAACATAGCAAAAGAAGAAGTACTTTTGGAATAATTAGATCATTAAAACTTTTGTTTCAATCCTTTAAGACTTAAACATGAATATATATATATATATATATATATATATATATATATATTTCCTTGCTATTATATTAAAGAAAACTGATAGATTGACCGTCCCACCTTATTTTCTTGACGAATTAAACAAGTTAGCATATTAATCTAATCCGTAAATGAATTGACAAATGAGTCCAACCCATTTTGTGATCCCATCCTTTGAATGATACCATGTTCCTTTCAAGCCACCTGTCCCTTCTTTTGAATGTTTCAGCTCTCCCTCCCATGGTATTAGTTTCTATACTGTGTTTGTAAACGGTACAGGAAAAAGGAGACTAAAACACAGAGCATATTCTTTGCAATTAATTAACTATTATGAAAAAGGTTTATTCGACCTCACACCTTATGAAAACTGAAAAGCATATTTGATTTGTTCCCACTACTTCTTCTTTTTTTTCTTTTTTATTTTTTTAGCAAAAATTATTGAAACAGACATGTGGGGATAGAGAATCATTTATTATTATTATTGTTATTATTTTCAGAAGAAAAAAAAAGTTAAAACTCGATCAACATTGAAATGGGTCCTGAACTAAGTCAAAGGGAGCTACAATTGAAAACACTGAAAGGGCGAAGTCAAAAAAGAAATGAAAGCATAGTGCAACGATAGTAATATAGAGAAAATTTTAATGTTATATGCTTTATTGCATTAATTTTTTAAATTGATTTCGTAATTATTTTAAATTGTATATATTTAAACATTTTATCGTTAAATTAGTCTTTTAATAATTTAATTTATTATTAATTTAGTTTTAAAAACAAATGTCCCAACTTTAACTTCCAAAAACAATATTGCATGACAATAATTTAGATTTAAAAAAAAATAACTTAGCAATTAAATTTTTTTAAAAAAAATCAAATGATCAGATGTATAACTCTAGAATACTAAATGTCTAAATTAATTTCAGTATAATATATAAATTACATATAACTCTATCAACTTGATTATCTAAATTAACTTTATTTATTAAACTTCGTTAACACTAACATATTTTAATTTTATGCGCAAACAATAACTTTTTGAAAGTTTTAATAACGACGATTGATTTGATCATATAGTTATATGGATCCGCTTCCTTAAATTAAATTGCTCGAACCTAATGAACATTTTTTTAAGGTACAGTGAATCTTACCTTTTTTTTTTCAAGTTATGCTACTAAAATTTCTTCCAATACAGAACAGCAAGACAAAGTTATCCTCTTGCAAAATTATGTTTTGGTTGTACACAACACAACAAATATTATATAATTTTCTGATATTTAAAGATAAAACAGCATATATTATGAATTGCGATCACATTATTTATATATCATGGAATCATTTTAATTACTGAAACTGGTATGACTTGAATTTAGAATGTTCATCATGCATTAAAATGCCAACTATGCCTAGGTGTCAAGTTGTAGTTTAACATAAGCGTGTTAAGGATACCATGTTTTGGCATGAGTTTTAGTCTTTTAGATCCACTTATAGCCAGATTTTCACGTCAAAATCGTAAGACGCAAAAGTTACCAAACACGTCCGAGAGCAACGATGCGTTACCAAACACACGTTGGAAATCTATTTAACACTCTTTTTACCTGTACAATCTCCAATACTGGCTCGGGATGCCAATTGCCAAAAGTAGCAATGTTCCAATTCTTTACACTGGTATTCAATGGTGATGATCACTTGTAAAGATTCGAACATCTAAATAAGCAAATTGGTAGAATAACTACATGTTTATTGGTAAAATAACGATAGTCCATGTTTAGGCAAGTGCGAGACACAAGATCTACATCAGGGTCAATGGCTCACGCAAATGGCCTAAGACTGAGGTGAGAGATTGAGCTTCAGGATCCAAACGAAGCTACTAGTGTTGAGGTGTATGGCTAGCTAGTGATATCAATCATTATGCACAAACTTAATTAAGCCATGTCCAAAACAAAGTTCAAGTGACATTGAGTAAAGTGTTGAAACGTAGAAACTTTTTTTAGTGTACAATAGTTATATTAATGTTAGAATTTAAGATCTCATGTATATTACTCAAATCTCATCTGATTAACTTTGTGATTTTGAAACGAATAATCATCATAATACACATGCATTATAATTGTGCTAATTTAGTCTTTCAAATTTTAATTGTGAATTAGGTTATCTAAGTATCATAATTGTAAGATTTAGTTCTTTTACCACACTTTCTATTAATATTTAACTTAATTTCTTGATGTGATATTAAATGATGACATATTAATGACATGATAATCAACTTATTGTTTAACACATATGCTGACCTAATTTAATCACTCTATTAGTCTATTTAGTATCATAATTATAAGAGACCAAAAATACGTGCAATTAAATCACATCCACATATATATCAAATAATATTTATCTATCATATTATCATCTAGTGTCATGTTAACAAAATTATTAAACTGATAACTTGAAGTCCCAACAACAACAACAACATTTTATGCAAAAAAAAAAAAAAGATAACAAGTTACACACGTGATATTCCACAAGGCATTGAACATACTTAAAACTTATTAATTAAGGTTTATATTAGGGTGTATTTGGTAGAGCAATGAAAAAGAATGAAAGTGTGAGGAAAGAAAATAGATGAAAGATAGTGAAAAAGAAAGATGGAAGTGAGGATGTTTGATTGAGATGAAAAAATTGAATTAAAGTAGTAGGTAAATAACAAAAGGAAAAATAAAAAAAATAGAGATTGAGCAAATCTATATTTTAATCCCATCAAGCAAACACAACTAATCGATTATGCTAGAAACATGATTGATTATGTTGCTTGCAAGAGAGAGAGAGAAAACAACGAGGGTCACAAGGTTGAGGGAGGATCCATTTTGACAAGTGATAAATTTTTACACTATAAGAGACAGTTTCATCTCTTTTTGAGGTGAAAGTTAAATAGCATGAGTCCACATTTTTCCCAACATTTCAACTACCTTTCACACTCACTAAATATCATTAACTCTCCACTTTCGTATCTTTTCAACTGAAATTGCTTTCAGTTGTTTTTTATTCCCTTAATCCAAACATTACTTAGTCTAATCTAATTACTGTTCTTAACGTTTTTTTAATGGTTTTACATTATGAGTCTTATTTGATGTTACGCTTAATACATATTATAAAATTAAATGATAATTTTGATCAAGGTTTCACTTGAAAATCTTTTAATTTGTTAAATTCACTTTCGTGATGATGAATAAAAAAAGGTAATATTACACTATGATTTCAAAATTGACATAGACTTGTGAATTCTATAGATTGGTATTATGGATTCAATATATGGATCTAGTAATCACAGTAAGACTTATTAAGAATCTAATATTTCATAATCCTAAGTTAAAGATTTTAGTTGAAAAAATCGGAAGAAAGTATAAGTTAATATAGAAGTAACTCACTTATAAATAAAGATTACATTTATGGAGAAAGATACAGTTCTCTTTACTCTACCTTAGAGAAAATTTTTGATCTAACATCAACTTACAAGCCTAGACACCGTTTTTATAAAAACAGAACAAATGGGATGTTGGTTTTTTAAAATCTTAACCTTTTATTTTTAAGTTTTTAAAATTTCTTTTATTTGATATTGATCCTTTATCTCTTTACGCTTTTCAATTTGTTCCGTTTTTGTCACATATTGATTTTTTGTGGTAGTAAAAAACTACTACAGTTTCTAAAAACTATAATAATGGACAAAAATTTATAGCGGTAAAAATATCAATTGATAAAATGGACCAAATCAAAATATAACAAAAAATCTATTACAAAAATTAAAAAAGTTATAGAATCAAATTGAATAAAAAATAAAGTTAAAAGATAAGAATATTAATTTTGTCATAAAAAATTAATGTTTAAAGTTGTAACTAAATATGCATAATAATTTATGCAATTATATTATTAAATTTTGTCTATTACTTTTTTAATTAATCAAATAACTTCTCATTTGTTTTTTAAAGTGAATTTTCAATTGAACGGTATTAATTTTCTAAAATAAAAAAATCCAACGAGACGAGCCGGTTAAAGTGGGCAAATGTTTCTGTTTGAGTAAGCAATGAATGCTTGACCAAAACCGCCCCTGCTTCATTCGAACACTGACACCCATGAAGAGAGGTTAAATGTCCATTTCAACCCTTACTTTTTAACATATTGCATGGCCATCTTCATTTGTTTATCTTTTGTAAAGATTGGCTTTGATTTTATGGATTATTATTTTGTGATTGAGATATTATATATTTTGTATAATAAAATTGTTCAAAAGTTTATACAATTATAAGAGAGATTAAAGTAAAGAGACAGGAGTATAAAATAATAAGATGAAACATGTGATGAAAAAAATAATGCCATAAAAGAATATTATAAAAATATATGATATGAATAAATATAAAATAGGTTAGAGAATGATTGCAGGTTAGAAAATAAATGGGTGGTAAGGGAACAGCCAAGTTGGGATGCTCTTTAAAAACTAGATAAAAATGAATTATTCAACAACATTCATTATTAAGAGCATGAACAAAGCCATGTGAAGTGCAAAATCATTTTCCCTTTATTATACACATGCACACATATTAATTTCTAATTAGTAGTATGAGTCAAATCGTGTGGTTTTTCATTTGATATGTACTATAGTTCAGAATATAATGGCTGTATACAGTATTAGGCTTTCACTAATTACCTTGATTAACATAGGGCACCAGATGGAAATTCTCCCAATAGTACTGTCGAACTCAAAAGAGTTTCGTTAGGGGGAAACTCTGTTGCACAAATATACTACCAATGCATGGGTCACAAAAGATATATATATATATATATATATATATATATATATATATATATATATTTCAAATTGTTTCTTCTTAAGAATTAAAAAGATTTGTGCTAAAATAATATATGCGAAGAAGAACAAGATACCTTGAACACGTAACAGATCTTGAAGTACTATTTTCGCATCCCCCTGACCAAATCCACCCACATTTAGATTATTTGTTAATGGCTGATCAAGTTTGATAGATTTACCTTCTGAAACAAGAAGTTCTGGTCCTGGAGGGATAATATCAATCACTTCAAGCCCATCCAATGCATCAACTTGTTAGATTGAAAGTTTATATCATGTAAATCACATGTCTCAAATTTATATATTTATTAATTTTTATAATAGATATTTAAAACATGTACTTACGATTATTTCTAGTTAATTGATAATATAAAAATCCTTACCATATGCACGAATGTTTAGAATTGCATTTGCAACTCAAAGTATACCCTACTTTTCACGTCAAATTGATAAAAGATCACTATTAGTGTGTTTATTTGTGTTACTTACTCATGTTGGTTGATGTCATATAATACAAGTTTTAAAAAATAAAGACATGGAACTACAGTTTTTTAAATTATTGTGTTTTCATGTGTATTTTGAGTTTTAAACTTGAATCTTATATGGGTCAAATATAATTTTTGCATTGATTAAAAATACGTGTTTGGATCTACATTGGGTCAAATATATATATTTTTAAGTCTAAGATGTTCGGATGTATGTTGGAACTGAAATTTGGACTCAAGTTTAGTTGAAATAATTAAAAATAATTTCTGCATCACCTTATACTTGAGTTACATAATGTTTCAAATATATCCCTATTTTCTTAATGGATAGCAACAATTAAATACATACGCATGCATATTTTGATAATTTTAAACCAAAATCAATTTTAATTGAATTTTTTTAAATAATTTTGTATGATAAAATTAATTTTTTAATATTTATTATCCAAAGAAATTTCAGTTTACGACTTACTTACATTTATTTACAAGTAGATTTGTAAATTACACAAATATTATAAATGCGTGTTCAAACACGCACTTTAGCGTCAATGAATGCGAGTCCAATTTTGAAGGACGCCAAATCAAACGTGCATCATATTGATGTAAGAAATCATATCTGAAAAAAAGTTACCAACATACTAGAAATCACATATAAAAAATAAACATTACATAAATACCAAAACTCTTTTTCATAACAGGTGTTTTCTTCTTAATCCTAAAATCTGTTACTTTAATTTTATTAACTTGAGACATTGGATGTCTTTATAAGCATTACTATTTTCGCGACTTTCATCTACTAAGCTCATTGTATTTGGTTATGACCAAAAAATTGGTCTACCAGAAAAATCATGTATATTTTAGCGTAATTCTTACAGTAGTTTCTTACGTTTGGACTATTTCAGACCAATAATATTTCTTATTTAAAATTAAAATTTTATTTTAAAAATAATGCTGATCATTTAATACTAGCAATATTTATTGTCCATTTTGAATACTTTCAGGGAGTGGGAGTAGACTACTGAGCATGTGATAATTTTTTTTACGTTATTAGCACAGAATATTTTGTCAACTTTATTGATATTTTTTTTTTTGAGAATTTGATTAATTACATTTAGTAAGATTTTTTTCTTTCAACTATTTTACTGTCCTTTATTACAATATCAACTGATATATATATACTTTAAAAAGTCTATAAAATAAGAATTTAAAATTTTCAATGATTTAAATACTAAAATTTTATAATAAATAAGTCATTAACAAATAAATAATTTTATTCTCAAATATGGACAACTACAAAGTTTAACTAATAATAAATTAAGCCTTTAATTATTCTTTTTCTCAAAAGCTTATTCCTTAAATTTTGAAAATAACACTTTAATGAGAAAATAACCTTAGCGAATAAAATAAATTTTAAAAAAATTGGCAAATAGTATTCCCAGTCAGTGCGGTAAATGAAAAATCTGACCATAGTATCTGTAAAATTAAATTAAAATAATATATATATATATATATATATATATATACTTATAAAACAATCATACAAAATTATTCACACAACAAAAAAACACTCCAATAAACAATAACAACAATTCACTACATTTAATTCTTAAACAAAAAGTATCAAACACACAACTTACTACATTTAATTCTTAAACAAACAAGTATCAAACACACAACTGATTAATTTCCTGAATCACTAAACTTAATTTTTAATTTTTAGAATCAATGTGGATCATAAAATTTTCAAAAGGTCTATGAGTTTATATGCAGACAATGATATCTTATTGTATTCTGTATTATAAATGAAGGTATTTTATGTATATTTAATTCTCAGACATAATTTTTGTATTTAATTATTTCAACAATATTTAATATCAGGATGCAAACATTTCAAATATATATATATTATCACAATTATTTTAATTCAAACAAAATTTTATATTAATAATATTTAAATTAAACTAATAATAATTATATTAAAATTTTAGAACGTTACAAATTAATTTTTTCATTAAGAAGACTTGAATTCAAAACTTAACCTCAGTTAGATTAACCATTTGTTAGTATTAAGTGACATTTTCATTATTACTACTATTTTTTTCT
>PYAF01000045.1:419211-459501 GCA_007407185.1 Glycine tomentella
AGATTGCTCTTCCTGGCTGCCTCCTGGACTCGGCTTCTTGAACACATCAACGTTTCTTATGTAGCTGCTCAAGGACAATGTGCTTCCCATACTCTCTTTGTAAATGCTCCACTTACTATAGTAGCTTAATTGTTCTTTAGCCATGGTTTGTGTATTATAAGCACCTCTCAAGATTCTTAATTAGCTTAGAATCCAAGCATAGTACTCCTCCTTTTATCAAAGATAATATATACTAATTTTGGACCATTCTTCTCCGAATTGATTCTATATAAGTGGATTTTCTTTTGTGTCTTTCTCAATTATTCATATGATTATTCTACTTAAATGTGTTTGGTTTAGCTTCGTTTTTGCTAAAATCAATTTAGATTTTCCACATTCAATGCAAAACGAGATAGTTACTTTTAATCTTTCATGGTGTCTCCATGATTTTGAGTCTTTATCATCAATCCAACCACACTATTTAACATAACAAAAATTACAGCAAAGCGCATCAGGCTATAAGATTCTTATGACAATATTTTTTTTCTCTCGTGATACATATATGTTTAAAGTGCGTTTCCTATCTCTCGTGATAAATATATGGTTAAATTGCGTTCCTAAACTAGTTGAAGATTTTTAAATAGATCCTGAACTGTTTTTTTTTTTTTAATTGGGTGTTTGATTGTGCATTTTTTAATTGAGTCTTTAAGATTTTTGAAACCGACATAAATTACAATTTTAAGTCGTTAAAAACTAACCTTAGGAACTTGCTTTCTTAAATTAAGAACTCAATAAAAAAATTACTTTAAACAAATAGTTAAAAAAATTCTATTGGATTTAGATTTTAAAAGATTATTATAACAAAACAAAATTTTGTAAATTTTAAAAGATTGTATTGAATTTTAATAAATTTATAATATATGAGTTAATAATAACTTAACTTAAACATATCCTACCAATACTGTTAAACACAAGTAATAATGGTTTATCTTCCTTAACCAAGTGGTGCATATGAGCTGTTATTAAAGCAATGTTTCAACTATGACCTAATAGGTCAATTATGTTAAAAAATAATTAATATTGATATATATATATAACACTAAATTTTTTAATGTATCTTTAATATACATATAATTTTACATAATAAATTTTATAATAATTAATTTTAATCTAATAATTAAACTATAAATTAATTGTGCTCCTCATAAATTAATTTTACATATGAATTATTTGAATCCAATTGTCACTAGGGTCGATATATTTTACTAAATAATCTTTACTCCCTTTATTCTCTTTTATAAGAAAAAAAATTGTTCTTTTTTATATACAAATTTTAATTACTTTTGTTTTATTTAATAAGATTATGTTCAAAATATCTTTCATTTAATAGGGAGTTTATGTTTAATATCAAATTCCAATGAATGATAATTTAAGAAAAAAGTTTATTTTTTAATTAGAAATGACATAATTTAATGGAAGTTAACTAATTTTTTTTGATAAGTATGAAATCAATTTTTTTACTTATAAAAAAAAGAAGGGAGTATAAAATAAAAGTTTAAACAAAATAAATAAGACAATTCTAAAGTTTTTTGTGCAATTAAATTTATAATTAAGTCTAAATTGGTAAAAATGTGGTGTAAAGGGACAAATAGATTTCACACAATCACACTTACATAGGCAACCTCAAACCAAGGAAATTAACGTACAAGGCGATCATAAAGTAAATTTTAGCATATGAGGGTACGCACGAGGTTGGGAGGCAAGGTTGGGAACCAGGGAACGTTCTAGCTAGGAGGTGGAGGGCTACTCAGACAGATCGCAAATCCGTCAACACCATCCACCGCGCTGTCAAGTAGTTTCCACCTCTGCTAGGGTTTCGGATAAGGAAATCATATGGAACTTTTTGTAGATACATTAATATGTAGCTAGGAGGATTTGCAGTACACAACTCTTGATATGTATCTGCTCACTATGCTTCCCATATGTAAATGGTATCCACTTACTTACTAACTTAATTGTTGCATGCCTTGCCATGGTTTGTGTATTATAAGCACCTCACAACTCACAAGATTCTTAATTAGCTTAGAACCCAAGCATACTCCTCCTGTTATCAAATATAATATATATTGACTAATTTGGAGCACTCTTCCTGTATGTTTGGATTGAAGTTAGAAATATTGAATGTGTATTCCAACATAAATCCAACAGATAAAGTCTCACATTAGATAAAAATAAAAAAATTGAATACCATATAATTAGGGAAAAAATCTAATATTTATCCTCCTTGATTTTCCAAATAAAATTACTTTTGTTTCAAGTTTTTTCAAAACATGCATGTCTGGATTTTTTAGTGGATTTCCGTTTGTGTTTGTTTTTCAATTCTTGGTGTAATGATTCTACTTCAGCATTAGTGATATGCAAAGTTGCAAACATTTCGTCAACAAAAGAATACAATTTAAAACAACATAAAAAAATACAATTTAAAATTGAGTTAATAAAATTTTGGGAGTTATTATGTACAGTCAAGAAAAGAATCCTGGAAAACATGCCACATGGTGAATTGTCATTGGCTAGTCAACGGAGGGTATTGGAATAAGCTGCTCAATACTTGCATCAAAGGAAATACCAAAATATTATGGACAGCAGTACAAGGACGAAACGATCGCATTGCCCTGTACACAAGCAACTAGAGCATGATGAATGCTACAGTCTACAGACCCCAGGGAAAAGTTAAACAGTTATAGAAAAGTCCTTACTTACCAAAAAAAGGATTGAAATTTAGGTGAAATATATGCAACCATGAAAGCCTTTTATAATCATGTTTTTTTTTTTATATATAAAAAATTAGATAAATTGATCCTAATTAAGAACTCACCATGACCAAGAAATGATTTAAGATTTAATGAGAACTTATTAAGTATCACTGATAAGATTCTCACATTGACAATTGACAATGAAAACCGAACCAACATTCTTGTAAGATATAAATCCATTCCTTACAAGCTAGATCACATTTGTTGGCTTTTCATAATCATGTTAAATGGAGATACAAAAGAAATCGTATATACTTTTGCAAGGTAGCAGAAATGCTGCATGATCCCAGCAATTGAATCCACCGTAAATTGCAATATTCCAATTCACTAATAAGAATATTAAATACCTCCAAAATAACGTTGTTCGTACAATTGAAGCAACGAAGGTGCGCCTTACGCATACAAACAAAGAAATCACCAATATTAGCAAAAAGGCTGTCTCCTAAAAGAAAAATTTAAGAGGATCACAAAATATATAAGGCCAATCTATAGGAAGGATAGATGTACATATCTTTGTCCTTCTAAACAAAGACTATTTCCAAGATTAAACTTGTGAGTTGTGACCTCTTGATCACAGTGTAGCAACGTTAATACCTTATCATTGTGTCAAAACTTACTCTCACAAAACACAAAATATGTACATCTAGTAGTTGCGATATTTTGAAAAATCTAAGAATTTTAGTAGTTTTTTTTTTTTTTATCAATAATTGAATGAGTTTGATTGGCACACTAAGAGAGATTCTCAAATGCAACGTCAGAATCCTTACATTTTCAAGGATATTATAAAATTTGTCAATATGCAAAAGGTCTAAATATCATGAACTAAAAAAAAAATCTAAAATCTTAAGCTAACAGGTGAAGGCATGTAAATAATTTTATATTATAGCTTCAACATCATCACACAAGATCCTTTTAAACTAGAAACATGGATAATACAGAAGCTCACATACCTTATGCTTGAAATTCATTTTTTTTTATTACAAGAATAAGGATGACAAGAATCAAACTCTAAAGTACTCGATACTCTCTTGCCATGACACGAATCATTAATTTCAAAAGTTTAAGCTTTTAGTAAAGACGGGAATGATTTCATGTTACATTTTTAATACTATAGACTAGTGTTGTAAAAATCGATTTGATCAATCGGATTAAAATCCAGTGGCCAAATTAGGCTGATTCTGTGTTCGGACAAAAAATGTAACAGACCCAGTTTGGCCCGGTCAAACCCGGTCGGGTTTCCGATTGAACTGATTCGACCCGATCGGGTTTTCATTTTTTGGGGGAGGGGGATTTAGAAAAAAATTGGATTTTTTTAAAAAAAAATTGGATTTTGGAGTATGAATAGTTTTTTCTTACTCAAATAATGTTAGTCATATATATACTTATATATAATAGATATATATAATTTTGAATTTGTAATATATACCGGGTCAAACCGGACTCATTATTGGTCCACCGGTTGGACCACTTACCCACTACCTTGATCGGATCAATGATCAGACCAAGTTTCACAACTATGCTATAGACTTACTTGTAATGAGCTCAAGCGCATTTACCACAAGAGCGCAAAATAGCAATTTGTTGCCAAGATGTGCATTTTCAAGAAAGGATGTTAATTCACATATGCAGCTTCTTGTGTGGTCTCTATCTCACAAACATCTTTCTTCTACAAGGGTGTGGATACTCTCACGTGAGATTTTCATATTATCTTATTGAATAAATTCTGTACCTATTTCTCTATCTTTATGTACATTAAATAGGTGGGATATTATCAAAATCTATATTAGTCTATGAGAAAATTAAGAGAGATAATTTTTTCATATGATGCGATTGGGCTCTGACACAGTGATAAAATTGTGTCTTGGTGACTTGTTGGTCATGAGTTCGAATTCGGAAACAGACTCTTTACATATGCAAGGGTAAGATTGCATACAATATCTCTCTCCCTTACCTTTGCATAACGAGGAGCATCTGGGCAATGGCGATAATTGCTATACATACGTAAAGTTTACATGTAAATCACATAGCAATTATCTTATTTTTCCTCTTTTAACACTTATTTTTGTGATTAAAACGTAGAAATTTAGCTTCTTTTAAGCTTTTTTCTAGTAGATGTTAAAATTAGTTGATTTATAGTATTTTGGTTGTATTTTTTGTAGAAATTACATAGCAAAGACCTGGAAGATGGATTGAGGGTCTGAAGTATCACGCTCAACGCGACAGACCCGCTTAGCGCACCAAGCCCACTCAGCGCCACCAACTCCCTTAGCGCGTGACCATTTATCGTGCTGGACTTTGCAGGGGTGCACTTGCTCACTTAGCACACGACCAACGTCGAAAAACACAAGTGAGTTGCGTTTTAAGGAGAAAAATGTGGGAAAAAGAGGGACATTCAGAACAAAGGCGAGACAATGAGGCTAGGTCACGAGGAGGATTTCCCACTCCATTGGAACCTGCTTCTTCACCATTGTTCCTCCATTTTTCTTCCATTCCTCTTCATTCTCTTTTGTTTCCTTTGTTTTGTAAGCCTCTCATTCATGAGAGGCTAAACCACCCATTATTGGGAGCTTAATAACAAACACTCTTGATGTAATGATTCTCACTATCTATTTAATGTTATCTTCGTATTATTGTTACTTTTATGAGTTTATTGTCATGTTTGTGGTTTGATCATCCATGCTCATGTTTTGTTTTAGGTTTTATGTATTGGAAAGTGTTTATTTCCTAAGAATTGACAAGAACATCTAAGTGATCCATATCTAGGGATAGAATGGTTTTGTTTAGCCTAAAGTTTTCATCTTTACTCTTAATGCAAATCGTTTGATGTAGTTCTTAAAGGATTAAGAGTAAAATTAGTTGATTTAGGCTCTTTCATATGAGGAATCATAGTTAGAATAGATTAGAAGATTAAGGTAATATGAGAATAATGTTAAATAGCGAAAAATCTCTAATATTGCATCAAGGGTAGTTTCGGTTAATTGAGCCCCCACCATACTTCGCATCCTGCATCAGCCATCACTACACCACCTCTATAGGTGTTTGTGTCTCTTTCCTTGCACTTGCTCTGTTTCATAGTTTAAATTATGTTAAATTCATTTACATGCCTTTTTTTTCTCTGCAAATACCATGTTAATTCATTAATTGCTTAAAATTAGACATTTACAATCGCTGAATACTATCAAAATTCATGTGGACCCGACACTCAAATTTACTGTTTTATTACTATTTGGACAAATTGGTATATTTACCAAAGTGTTAACAAATAGAGTACGTAGTTTTTTTTATATACGGATAATGTGAAAATCTTATGAGAGGATATTCATTCCCCTCCTACGAAGAAACTAATGGAAGTGGCAACCGCAAGGGCGATGAAGATAATGGAAACAATGAAACGGATACAGCTACATAAAGAAATCTCAACCTAACTACTGCTGTAGTGATCCAATGTCCCAACCAATGGTCTAAACTTTGATCTTAGTAGTGTTGCCACCGTTGTGGGCTACAATCATGGCCTAATGCAGTTGCAATCAAAACATTGCAGTCACATCACACAAAGCAACTCATTTTTTTTTTATAGATTACAAAGCAATCTTGTTTGAACCAAATAAGATCAATAAGAGTAGCACAATGCAACTCATGTTTAATGTTTTGAAACCTTGCTCCCAATCTTGTACTATTTCAAAATGGCTCTTCAACTACATTTTTCCCATAAGGTATTGAGGTTTTCAGTTTTGCTCTAAGAAAGCAGTTCGCAAATTCCGACAAGCAACCAGTGTCGACTATTAAATATAATAAACCAGTCGAAAATATTGTCAAATTTCAAAATGTTATGGCTTTTTCCTGCTAAATGATATTTTGTAATTTTCATCAGAAACAAAGAGTTTTATTCTAACAATTTTTAGAATTTTATTTAGGAATTGACGCATTGTGTATACCTTGCAGCTCGTACATTCTATCATAATTTAATTTCAGTAAAGAATATCTGTAGATATGATGTTTACTTTGCTTTATATTTTAAGGTTATTCATCTACTCCATCTTGCTTTTAATTCTGAATGAGAATGTTCTGGCCTTCTCATTATGGGACCAAAATCTCCATTTTGATGTTCATGTTAAGCAAACGTTAGTCAGATTTTTGTTCTGAGCCAAAAAATTATATATCACTAATGAGGATGAAAAAGTAAAGAGCTGAGCACTATATTAAAAGATAAAGACAGGCGTAGCTTCATGAGAGAAGAGAATTTCAAGCAAAACCAGAACATCAGAAGAAAAAGAAAGAAAGCTGTAACAGAAAAATCAACCTTGGCATTGAAAGCAACTTAATGTATCTTAAACTCAAGATGCATGATTCTGAATGCATTATTCTTTGCAAGAGTGTCCCAACAGACATTATTCAAAACACTCATTTCATTCAAGTAAATAAATTATGTATGGCCAAAACGAACAAAAATACGCCTCTGGATGGGGCTCCTGCAAGAAGGACAGTCTTGCATACCTTGTTTCTCATGGAGCTCATTGCATGTTGTGCAAACTACCTGATGAGCACATGGGAGGAATACAACAGACATCTCCTCAGAAAGGCACATGACACATTCTCTTTCCCGTTTTACACCCCCTATCAAAGAGTAGTCATTTAAATTTGAAACCAGTTCTGAGATAAAAGTGGCCCGCGATTCTCTCAGAGCCGTGCCTTTCACGTCCATACAGCTGCTGGCATAGTTTCCATCAATTCCCCTTCTCAGTGCAGCAATTTTGGAAGAGTCGGTCTTCTGTCTCAGTTGCACAATTTCCTTTTCAAGTTTCTGGATGTCATTTCTGTACCTGTGCAGATTCTCCTCTGCTTTCAGTTTGATCATGTCCTCCTTTGATTTTGCTGACTCCTCAATTTGTTCCCTTTCTTTTCTTATAGAACAGGCCTGCAGGAGGAGTTCTTCTTTTGCCTTTGCTGCCTGCTGCCACCTAGCCTGTGATATTTTTCCTTTATGATGAGAACAGACTTCATAACTAAACTCATTTGGCATTTACACATTGAATATGGTGGCATCTGCAGACTCTTAAGTGATGCACGTGTACCAAACTGTACTCTCATGTTTCACTTCTGTAAAACAATATTTACATTTTTGTGGTTCTGGAATCAATACTTTAACTAAAAGACAAGTCTTGCCACCACAAGATGAATAGAACCTTCAAAGTATGAATCAAACAAGATGCACGAGGACAGAATAAAGATGATAGATCATCATATGCATTAATTCCTTGGTGAGGGAAGGTATTTCAACTCTTGACCCTTTAGAAGGTAAAAAGGATATGACCTTGCCAGCTAACACTGTGGAAAGGGGAAAACATTTTGATTCATTTAATACAGGCACTACCCACTCATTCTAATGGATGTCAATTGTTAAACCATGCATAGAGATGAATAACAAAGCGTGTCAATTCAAATTTATTTCATTGATTTCTGAGCATAAAATAATTCTTGACCCTTTAGAAGGTAAAAAGGATATGACCTTGTTAGCTAATACTATAGAAAGGGGAAAACATTTTGATTCATTTAATACAGGCACTACCTACTCATTCTAATGGTAACAATGTCAATGGTTAAACCATGCATAGAGATGATAACAAACAAAATGTCAATGCATGTCAATTCAAATTTAGTTCATTTATTTCTGAGCATAAAATGAGAGTTGGGAAATTTTGAAATTTCAGATAATTACTCCCTAACTACAAGTTCTTACTTCTTAGAGACAAGGTTTTTTATTGAACAACTGGGAAATTACAACCTGAGCCATATATGTTAGCATAGATATCAGGTGAACCATTACAAAATAAAAAGCATGTCGAAAAGCAGTTAGAATAAGCTTGAAATGGTATACCTCAACTTGCTGCTGTTGCACTTTAGCTTGCTCTAATTCTTGCTGTAACTGAGCTAATTTGTGTTTTTCAGTCATTAGCTCTTCCTGAAACAAGGATTTCTGCTTCTCCCATGATTGAAACTTCATTTGGGTCTTCTTTTCCCTCCTTGAGACCTCTTGACAGCTCGTGGCTGATTCTGCCGCTCGTAACTTAGCAGCCTCCATCTCTTTCCTCAGTGCAGCATTTTCCACCTCAAATTTCCGGACATCAGCATTGGTTCGTTCTACCTGTGCACTTGCTTTAGACAAGGCATTTTCCAACTCAGAAATCTTCTTCATAGTGTTTTCCTCTAGAGATTGTTTTTCTTTTTTAAGACGTTCACCTTCATCTTTCTCTTGTCTCAGTGTCTTAAGCTCAGCCTTATCCTTACTCAGCCGACGAGCAGCCTGCATAACCTTCTGATTTGCCCACTCTGTCCATTCTTGAAGCTGATTTTGCAGCTCCTGAACCCTTGGAACTAGCTTCAAAATCATCTCATCCTTTCTATCTTGAGGTGTCCACTTCCCCAGGGACCTGTCATGCGGTATCCCCTTACAACTACTATTAGGTGGCTCATTATTGCAGCGGACAGGTGTTGTAGGAGACTTACTATTTGAAGACAAAGAAAGAGAAAGATCAGTATCTGTAGCTGATAATACATTTGAGCTACCAACTGCAGGTATATTTCCTTCGTGCACTGAAGATAAAGTATTGGTTGACCGAGAAACAGTAACAGTAGAATCCAGACTAAATGCAGTGGGGGTTGATGGTCCGTCATTAGATGAAAAATCAGCATTTAAATTGTCTTGTGTCACATCAACTCCCATTGCCTTACTTATGTTTATGGATGCACTCTTTAAGTTTATGGTAGTAGACTCAGATACAGATTTAAGTTTTTTATCCAAGATTAATCCATTTAAGCCATTCAGTCTTCCTCCTCTTGAAGACCCTTTAGACCCATATGTCCGATAGCCTTTTTCCATGTGGAATGACTTCTGTCGAAGAATGTAGTCTCTCTTAGTGCTACTGGAATGGACCTTTCTAACATTTCCACACTTTTCTTCCACCAAAGGAGATTGAGATGTCCCAGAAGTACTAGATGATTTATCAATAGAATCATGTCCAGAATTAACAGCCTCTTTGTCCGATGGTCCTACAAGAATTTGAGAATTCTTTGACTTGTCCAAACCAGTATTTCCTTCCACAGAGGGGGATTTCTTAGGTTGAGAACCTGAGGAGACTGATTTACAAGGACTTGGAAGACTCAATTCAAGACCTTTTGTTTCTAATTTTGACTGCAATTCAGTCTGAACAGAAGAACAGCCATCAGCAATGCCATCACTACCTAAACTGCTTGAAGGGTCACCATCCATTGCACAAGCAAGTGACACGTTCATGTCACAAATTAGCAAATGCCACATTGCATCCCCGATACTGAACAATGGCCTAACCTCTCGAAGAACACAGACCAATTCAGCCAAAATATACTTCTCTAGCTGCACTAAATCTTCAAAATAATGCTCTCGTGAAGGATCAATTTCTTGGCCATTTCTAAGAAATGCTAAACCATTGTCAACTACATTAGACACAGCATCTTTACATCCATAACAAATGCCAGACCTTAAGATGGCCTTTGTAGCAACGTCTTCAATGTAGCCACACGCAACAATTTTTTTAATTGCACTCTTGAAAATGGTGTCCAAATTGCTCAGAACAAGTTCTTCCAATTGGGCTTCAGTGAGATCATTCCAATCGGCATCATGGAATTCATCTACCTCAAGTTCCTCCTTTGGTTGGCTAATCCTGACATCAGATGAAGCTACAGGACTAGACAATCCAAGGTCAAGCTTCAACGCATCAGAATGATCTTGGCTTACACTGCACATGTCAGAAGCACTAACTTGTCCATGACCTGGGGTTATTTTGAACTTTTCAGCAGAAAACTCATAGCTGGGGCTTTCATGTTGAGGTAAAGGAATAATCTTATTTGGTTCACCTAAAGGTGGATCAGCCCTGAATTTTCTCTTATTCCTACTCCCTTTTTCTTGGACAGAAACTGACGGAGCCATTTGACTGCTACCACTGGCTACCAATGATGCCATTAATCTGCAAACCAGAATTAATATATATATATATATATATATATATATGTATGTATGTATGTATATCGTCAAGTTTTATGAATTTATTTAGCATCATTCACAAGCATCCAAAATTTACTGAATCCAAATACAAGTTTCTTTTAAAGGGATAGGCTGAAAATTAAAATTGATCGGGGAAATTCGAAATAAACTTTCTAATATTATCGACCAAGGAAAAGGAAAAGAAGAAAAAACTAACTGAATTATATAATTCAATGCTTGAATTTAAGAAGAAAATCCATTACCTCTGAATCTCAGTATTGCAGCCTAGAATATGTGAGTTCCTGAAACGTTTATATTGAGAAAAAACAACCAATCAATGAATAATCGAACAGAAAAAAATAAGAGATATATAAAAAAAATCAAAAGCTACCAAGACCCAGTGCTCACAGCATATAGAACATACCCAGATGAAAAAGAGAGGAAACTGAAAGTACCGAAATGAATTCAATGACATATCAATATCTACACACAGTCACGGATCAGAAAAGTGATCAAAGAAAATTATATTTTCAATATTATTGGCAGCCCCTGAATACATAGAAGATCCCCAATAGACGCGAAAGTGAAAAACCAGAGTTATAAGAGTATTTAACGATCCAGACGTACCCGATTGAAGCAAATTTGGAACAAATCAAAGGTAAGATTGATCTTTAGAACATAGGAGAATCAGAAAGAAAATCCACAGTTTTTTTTTTTTTTATATATATTTATTCTTCCTTTATTTTATTATGCTGAGGCTGCAAGAGCTTTAAGCCTTAAAAAGACTTTTAAACGTAGAACGTCTCGCTATAGTAATTACTAACTAGGTTAGCACTGTGTGCAATGCAAAGATTTTTTTTGTATGTGTGTATGTGTTTATATTTACAATGCAAAGATGTTAATACAAAAATAGGAATTTTTAAAGGCTAAAATTTTATTTTGATCCTCTAATTCTATTCAATCAATCAATTTTGGGACGTAGATTGTTAATAAGAAAACATTGACGGCAAAATTGTTAATGTGATCCTATAATATTGAATTTCTTTTTAATTATTAATTTGATTAATATAGAATTTAATTAAAAATATTAACTAATAGAAAATTTTCTTTAAATTACATAGAATTTAATTAAAGTTCAATATTATAATGTCACGTCAATAATTTATAGTGATCTTTAATATCGAGAAATTATTTTTTTATAATTTTAATCTAATTTTTTTCTTAATTATTAAATTATTGTAAATAAGATATCAGTAATATGGATAGATTAATCTATATATGATAGTCTTTATTGGATAAAGATAAATAGATCTCATTTATTAAATTATATATAAGTGATGTTCATGTGTATGTTATTATTGAACTAATTCAGTTGAGAATTCTTAATAGTTAGAGTTACCTTATATTTAGGAAGAAATATAAAATTTTCTTTGCAATGAGATTATGATAATAATTAATAAGTTTGTTTTATATATTTTAATCTCAAATACCTAATATCTTAAGACACTAGTTGAATGGACATTAAATATGATTAAATACTTATAAAATTAATGATTAATCAATAAGTAATCCATGAGTTTAAGTACTACCATATAATTAAGACCTTGGTTAACGCAATTCAATGATAGAACAAATGAGTTTCTTAAGTCATTTACTTGGTAAATATAACATGCTTATTAGAGTTTGATAGTAATATAGTAATATGGAGTTAACCCGAAAATGTAAATGACATTATTTCATATCTGGACGCTAAGAGTGATACTAGAAGCTTACTTTGATTATTGAATTAATTATGATTAATTTACTACTATTTTAGTAGTGAACCTACGGAGTCACACCAACTAGTTTAATTACAAGATTCAATCAAATAAATATTTTAATGAAATATTATAATATTTTTTGGTAGCACCGAAATATAAATAAAGCAAAATAATTTACATTTGGTGGAAAGGTGCCTACCTCAAGTTGGATTTAGTTAAGGTTGTTTCAAATGTCCCAAAAAAGATAATTATTGACAATAGAAACAAGATAAATATATTGTTATTTTCAAGTATGTTTGAAAATAAGATAAAGTTAAAATAAATTGAAACAAATAAACATATGATCATATAAAGATATAATCAAATAAGTTTCTTAATAGATGACTCAATATATTCACTATATTATTATTTTTCCCGTTATTTATCTAAGGAATAATAATAGAAATTGATCTTGGTACACATACGTGTAGAGTCTTCATACAAATTTGAAGAAATTTTGTAGGCTTTAAGAATTGACATATGAGTACACAATTCTAATTTTTTATTTATTATTGTTGTGGTATATTTTGAAATGAAAAAAAAAAAAATCCAATGCGTATGTTGTGAACACTACTTTTTAATTTCATTGTTTACCTAGTTGGGATCATAGATTTCTATTGTAATGCTTTTGCAAACCTTTCTGCCAAATAAAAAAAATAGATAAGGAAAGGAGAGAAGAATAGAAGAAAGAGAGGAAAGAAAATAGAAAAAAAGAGAGTATGGAAATTTTCAAATTCTTACTTTGTTTGTGGAATTTGGAATTCTCCAATTTAAAATGATTAAAATACTTTTGTAAATTACTGGAATTTTAATATTTTCTAAATATTTTTGTCCAAACAACATGTTAAGCAATGAAATAATATAATAGTAGAATATTAAAAGAAACCAATGACCATGTGATGTAATTGAACTTTCTAAATCTTTTGTTTGACTAGGCAATGCGGTTATGTGTCTTCCATGTACTTTAGCAAGCCTCTCATTTAACTTAGACCTTCTAAAAGTCTCATGTACTCTTACTTTTGCTAATTGATTGATTATTTATTCATGTATTTCAGAAAACTGTATCCCGAACGAAATTAAGCTCATCTCAATGAACATAATTGGAATGAGCTCCAAAAAAACAAAGTGTGAACGGCTGAACGCTAATGGTTGATCGAGCAAGTGAGCAACAAGTGATATATTGTCGTTTAGTAGTTTTGTATAGTTAAACGACGTCCAAGAGTAAATTGTCGCTTTTTCTTGGCGTACTATTTAAAGAGGTGATATGCGATGTACCCACGGTTGAGTTTTTTTTGTTTTTTTGTTTTTTGTTTTTTTTTTTTTTTTTTTGTGAAACGCTTTGCAGTTAAAAAACAAAAATGGAGCAGTTACCGGCGAAACGGAGCGAAGCAAAACCGCCTCCACCACCGCCACCGCAAGTGCTTCACCAGAGCGATGTGGACGAGGATGACGAGAACGTGAAGCAGCTCGATGAATGCTCTTCTCTCTATCGCTTGATGCAGGTTAACCTCATTTCCCTGTGTTATTTACTTATTTCCCCTTCCTTAAACCCTAAACCCTCGAATTTTATATTCATCGAACTCGTCGATTCATCCAGGAATTTCTTTTCCGTAATTTTCAGGATTGCGTTGTTCGAACAAACAGGAATTGGAAAGAATGCCAGACAGGTATGGTATCCATTTTTCATACTCTGTTCTGTCCCTTTCTGTTTGCGTGACGTGTTTTCGATTTCTAAAATTTTAGTTGAATGTCTGTGAGAATGTATTGTTGGAATTTTTTCATTTGGAATCCAAATAACTAATTGTTCGTCTGATATTGAATTATAATTTATGAAATATTTCCTTCAGAAAGTTTACCTGCCATGATTGCATTTGAATTAATCGTTGCAGTTTTGCACGAAAAAAATATTAAGAGTTAACTATTGATGAACTCTTGACAGAAGTATCTGCTTTGAAGGAATGCTTTGAAAAGAGAAAGAACGTGCAAGGAAAGTAGAATTTTGAAGAGAGGGAATTTTTTTTAGTTGACAATGACAATGAGTTTAACCTCTGTTCTCCCTAGTTAATCTTCGTGGTTCTACTATGATGTACAGAGTACAGACACTTCCTCCTACTAAAATGAATGAATGATCTTGGGAATGATCTTGGAGTATAGTTCAATTGAAATTTGAAAGTGATTGAGATTGATCTTGGGGAAAGGGAACTTTTATATACAGAGATCTGTAATAAACAGTGTTTTCTGATTGGAAATACCAAATACGTTTTTTGAGATGAGAGCAATCACCCCCCTTAACTTGCTTTTACTTCCTAAACTCACTTGGATTGTGTATTTCTTGCTGTTGATAATAGTGTGTTATATGAATGGTAACTCATCAAGCAATTGCAATTTGGTACCTGGTACCTGATCTTGATCTAGTTTTATGTGTTTCTTTTCCATGAGGCTGTTGAAGCAATGGTACAGTGAACTGATCATTTTTGTGCAAGGAGAAGGGTATTTTACTTTAAAATAGCTTTAAAAGTAATTAGAAGACTTGATAAAATTGCCTTATTAGCCATATTTGAAGGATTTGAAACAAAAAAAACCTGAACTCGTAATACTGCAATATATTAATACAGCCTTGGTCCCGTGCACATGGATGTATTCTCTTTGAGGAAGATACCCTCAATGAGTTAGAATTAGGTAATAGCAGGATATTGTGACACTTGAGCAATGAATGTCAAGACATCATAACAGTAGCATATAAAGCCATGCATTGCTAATCAGAGAAGAACAGCAGGAGCACCAAGGGACCTCAATGTGTGCAGGGTTTAGCATACGAGAGTCCTCTATAAATAATCAATGTTATTTGGCAATCACTAAAGGAACAAGTTAAAATAAACGTCATGGTGGAACATTTCTTTATTTTTATACAGAAGTTACTCCCATAAAGTTCAAGAAATTTTTTGCTGCAAATACCAAAATTCAATTTTTTTATTAGATTTTATCACATTTATTTTTGTTGAATTTTATGTGAATGAAAATGAATGTTTCTGTATAAAATCTTTTTTTATTGCGAATACATTATTTTATTTTGTTGTAGATATAAGAAGTATTGCCACGGATGCCACCAATAAATAATGCTGATAAAGCTGAAGGGATATGTTCCTCCTTAATCGGAATCCTGAACATTTCCACCTTTAAATGACCAAGAAAACGGAATGGTCTAAATTGGCTATGTGCAAAATGGAATGGTCTAGGACCCCACAGTGACCTTGGGGAGATTGGTTAGTATACCAAATTACCAATGCTGGTCATGCATTTTTGTTAGATGAAGGGAGGCAACTGAATTTGCGTAATTATGAATTTTTGTTTCACTATTTAATCATTTTTCACTCTATCAATCTTATTAATTTGATCATGTCCCTACTCCAGTAAATTATGATCATAAACTTGCCAGGTCTTAGTGTATTAAATTCTCTTTTTTTCTTCCCCTTTGTATTCCATATAGAAGATGTCCTATTCTACTTTTCTAATATTCTATTTCAATAAGCCAACGCTTAAGTTTTAGTGTTAGGTTTATTTTTATATTGGAGACACTGTAGTCTGTAGTCTGTATTCAGATACCAATTGATGTTTTGCCAACTATGTTATTATAGGATTTTGGTCCTCTGCAGTTTGTAGAGAAACTGCATGAAAACATTCAGAAAAAAAGAAGAAACTGCATGAATTACAGCTATTCATTTTACTTTATTATTATATGATAAAGTAGTATTCAAAATTAAATTTTATTAATTTTAATGTTTGGATTTGGAAATTGGAACTGCACGGTGTAGTTTATTTTAAAACTCTAGAGGATTTGGATCCGATATTATAGATTAGAATAAAAAGAAGACAAAACAAGACAGTACACCGATTAGAAGTTTTTCTCTTAATCGATTCAAAAGGAAATAATGACAAATTAAAATTGAGATTGAAAAGTATATTCAAATTTGGTCTTCTAAAATTTGACCTATAGTACTTATTTTCATACACTGAGTACCTATATATACATATCCAAACCAGTGTGACCTAAACATTACTTATGAATAAGATTAATAATAAAAAATTAATTAAAACAATTATTACAATTATATTAAAAAATTATTCTTAAATAATTCAACCATAACATTAAAAGCATTGCAACATAATATTGAAAAGAAATAAATATAATTGATTCATTCAAATTCAAGTGATAAATAAACAAAATTATAAATATAATTATTCAACATAACAATTATTAAAATTAATATTCTAATCATTTAACAAAAATTCTAATTAAAGACTTGGAGTTTTTCACTCTCTAATAATAATATTATTAGAAATTAAAGATTTAGAGTCTTAGTCATAAAAAATACAATTATTTTTCACAAAAAATTAATTATATATATATATATATATATATATATATATATATATATATATATATGCGTGTGTGTCTGCACGTGGAACGAACTGGGTACTATAACACCTATACCTACATCCATACTCACCGTGTAGCCAACCTCAATATTAAGGATAATTATACACTCTATTTGTGAATATTTTTGCAAATACCGTAGAATTCGGATACATTTTGTCATTACTAAATATCACCTTACAAAAGGACTCTGGGATTGGGTGTGAATAATGTGCATAGTATGGTTCCAAAGTTGCAAATCCAGACAAGTGGTAAGTCATATGTTATCTTTCTCTTAATTGACATATTAGAGTATGTTTATTTTAGATATTTTAAAATTAATTTTGAATCATTACATGTGATTCAGACGACTATTTGAATTAATCTCAACAATAGTGTATTTTATATTAAAATCTGTGTACCATGTGAAAATTTAATTTTAAATGTAATAGCCTTGAGATATCAAGAAATGCTGATTTATGTATGATTCATGCAGACCTACCAAATCCTTACTCAATGAAACAGAAAGCCATTGTACAAGACTAAACAAGAAAAGATTTTTATTCTTCAGAGCTAGCTGTCTGTAAAAGACCACAAACAAGACAATCTTTCAATAAGACATCTTTCAATAGACACCTCCAATAAAGCAAGTAAGGTTTCATATCGAAGAAGTAGCACTTCCCGGAACAAATTTGACAGAAATACTATTGACACAATGGCGTTCATCAGTTGGGGTCTTGAACCCCTCTCCTTTGAAAACATGACCCAAGTGCCCACCACACGCTGCACAGGTTATCTCAGTCCTCCTCCCATCTGGGTCAGGCTGAAAATCACAAGTTCCATAAATTCAATACAATTCCAGTTTCCAATCAAGAATGTTAATAACAAGGCCAAATGAGCATTCAAAACAAGTTTTCAGAAAACCACTCACGGTTCGATTGATGGCACCGGGAAAACCCTCAAAGAAAGCAGGCCAACCACAACCAGAATCAAACTTGGTTGAAGACTTGTAAAGAGGAGTCCCACAGCCAGCACAGTTGTAAATTCCTTCTTCAAAATACTTGTTATATTCTCCTGTACCCTTCAATCTGCACATGTTCAAGGTGCATGCAAAGTTACAATTCAACTCATGTAAATCAATTTCATGGCTTAAAGAGTAAGTGTATTACACTTTAAAAATTGGACAAGCCAAAACGGCATACAGTCACACATCTATAAACATCTTATCCAAGATAAAATAAGGTTAAATTATTCAATTGGCCCTTATAATTATTTCTATTGTAAAAACTGTTAAGTTTTAGTATCTTTACATACATAATAAAAGTTAAATTTTGGACCTAGTCGCTAACATTAAAAAACTTTTTGATGCAGCTACAGAAAATTTCAGTGATAAGCTGTCACAAAAACTAAAACTTTCGTTTTTTTTTTCCAAATTTCCTTTAGGACTGACACTTCTAATAAATGGAGCAAGTCAATATTTTAACAATCAAATAAATAGAACTTCTATTTTTTCCCAATAAAACACTACCAACAAGAGAGTGTATGGAATGGAACTAACTAAAAGCTGCACAAAACAGAAACGAATCTACGGGAGAGCAATCAAATTCATCTGCCACTAAAAGATCATCACCCATCACCCAGAGACGCTTCCTTCTCTATGAACACAAACTTCAATTTCTACCTTCGAAAAAATCTCGCACTTCATACGAGGGAAAAAAGAGAGAATATTTGAAGTAGGAAATAACAATTCACAATATAATATAATCAGATGATAGTGCGGACTGCGGACAAAGCGAATAATTGGAAAAATTAAGAAAAGATTGGGAATTTACTCAGTTCCTTTCTGACGAAGGATCCGAAACTGCTCGGGGGAGAGAATGACCTTCCATTCCTCTTCAGTTTTGTGAATCGGCGTTGGTGCTGCCATTTTTTCGCTGATGCTCCACACTGAAAATAAAAGCCCCTTTCTATAGTGCCCAATTGCAAGGAAAAAACAGGGGAATCTACAAAGAATATTTTCCGGGAAAATGAACTTGGACGGAAAATTGGGTCTGGACAGTGACAGTGGGGGCACGTGGCACGCTCATGAACTAAAACTAAGAAAACAAAAAAGGATTTTTGGTCAAGAAAAAGGAAGAAGGTGATTCCCTATTGTCTTTTGGACCGGCCCAACGAAAAGAAAAAAGTGGCCGAATAGGTAGGTATTGACCTATCGGGGCACATAGAGAAGGAACAAAAATACATTTAAGTTACTCAGAAAAAAAGCAAAACATATATAATAACCAAAACTTAAAATAAAGACAACTAAAAAATAATTTAACCATTAACTACCATTAACTAACATATTAGTTATCATGTAATTCAATAAGTTTTATGTAATAATATGGTATAATATAATTCATAGATAATCTTATCCCTTAAATATGTGATTATGAATTTGGTCACTTGATTCATGTTTTATTTGATATCAAAGTAATATTTATTCGATAAATGATAAAAGAGTATGACCTATTATGGGACATATGATGCATTATAAACATATGACATCATACTTCAACCAGATTATTTTATTTCACCTTATAGAAAGAAAAAAACTTGAAACAAAATACTTAATAGCATGATAATATATTTATACAAAACTGTACAAGCAATGGAATCGGAAAAAATCCAATCCACAAAATCATTTATTTGAAAAATTCTTCTTGAATATTCCTCAATATATCAATTATTCATAGAATGTGAGAAGTAGATGAATAAATATCTACTTTCATAAGAAATCAAAGAATTTAATAGAAATTTGAAAGAACTATTTTTTTTTTACTTATAGTCAAAATTTCATCTAAATTCGAATATTAGATCCCTATTAAATATCAAAAATTGTTGCAGAAAAAAAAACATGTGTGTGAAAAATTATTTATTAGTAAGTTAGCATCCAGGATTAATTATTAGATGGGGAGTAAGTTAGCGGATGAGATATTTTCAAAATCCAAATCATAATAATAATAAAAAAAACAGTAAATTCGGGTGGAAAAAACGTAAACAAAAATTGAGCGATATCTGAATAAAGGATTAAAAAAAAAAAGCCGTTAAGCCAAAATTGGGAAACTATATGGAATAATTTATTCGCTCCCGAATTGTGTGCATGAATACTCCTAAATTGTGCTATAAATTAAAATTGATGAGTCTTAATTTTAATTTAGTTCAATTGGCTTGCCTTCGTTTTTCCCTCTTCGACCCTCTCTCCTCACCACCTTGGCGATTGTCATTGAATCACCACTTTTTCAGCTCTTCGGCCTTATCATACCTATCAAACTTCACTCTTGCTGGGCCTCGGAGAATAAACGAATACGACACCTGATTGTTGCGTTTCGTTGTTACCCTGAACCAAAGTGAAGAAAGAAAAAGGGTCATTAGAAGAAGAAGAAGCTTCTGTTCTGCGCTAAAAGCAAAAGAGTTGTTGCATTCGGTTCCATTCCCATTACAATAAACGAATGCCATAGAAGAAGAAGAAGAAGAATGTCGTATTATCAGGGATTTGGGGGGAGTCCAGGACCCACCGCACCTCTCAAACCCCAACCCAAATTCGGTCTCACTAACCCTTCTTCTTCAGCTATTCCTGCTCCTTCGCCACAACACACACCCAGGTACGTCAATTCTTCAATACCCTTTATTTTCTTTCGTTATTCTCTTCAAATTAACCCCTAAAAACTAGTTTTTTTTTTTTACTGGGTTTTTCCCCCACGTTTTGAACCTGTTGGCATTAACCCTTTCCTTTACGTCGATCTTACGCAAACGATGGTATTTTGATATGAATGGTTTTTATCGAGGGGTGGCTAGCATTGAACTTTGTTGTTTGCATTTGGAAGGGTTCAAACGTTTTTGGCTGCTTATTGCATACTAGATTATTTTATTTTAATTGGGAATAAGGAGGGGGGTATATGTCAGAAGTGTTTTGGAGCTGAAAATTGGGGATCACATCACATTATACCACAAATTGCATGATCTTGGGATTTAAGCTGGGTGGATAAATTGGAGAAATGTTTCAGATTTAATCTGTGGTGGTTAAGTGCCTTTGTAAATAAAAGGAATTTCTATTGTACAACTATAATAACGCTTTGTGATACTCTGAGGTAGTGAATGTTAGGCGGTAAATTGCCAGAGCGAAATGCCATTGTAACTTGTTGAAGTGGATCAGCGTAACCATTAAAATAGCCTTTACTCTTAATGGCATTGTTTAACCCATCTAGCTTACTCTACCTAGAATTTGGATAAAGTCCAAACAATTCCATAGTTTATGTTTAAATTGCACTTTTTGACCACCATTGTTTTATTTTTATTTTTATAAGAACTTATGTTTTATCCTTTGTTTAGTCAAGACATTCTTTTCGCGCCTATAGTTTATGTTTAAGATGTTAATTGCATGATGCATATTCATAGTTCATATTTTCTTTCAGACCCATTGGCTCTTCCAGCTGGAGTGATGGACAGAAACCGTTCTATAAAGATTTGGGTACCCATACTCCTGAAAGCCCGTCTCCAGTCACAACATTTATTGCTTCACGTGATTCTGCAACTGGTGTTACAGCCAGAATTTCAAGATTTCCGAACCCAGAGAGAACCAGATCTCCTATATCATATGCAGATTTGGATACCGATACTCCAGAAAGGCCATCTCCAGTCACAACATCTATGGCTTCACGTGATTCCGCAACTGGTGTTACAGCCAGAATTTCTAGATTTCCGAACCCAGAGAGAACCAGATCTCCTCCTATATCATATGCTGATTTGGATACCGATACTCCAGAAAGGCCATCTCCAGTCACAACATTTATTGCTTCACGTGATCCCGCAACTGGTGTTACGGCCAGAATTTCAAGATTTCCGAACCCTGAGAGAACCAGATCTCCTCCTATATCATGTGCAGATGTTGAAGCTTTGAGGAATTCTGATCAAACTGTCCTAAGAAATAAGTAAGATAATATCATTTGTAAACTGTAATACTATCTCATTTCTTTAATTTGTCATGTATCAGGACCTCTGCATCAGTTTTTCTTGTTTGTATTGGAGTATCTTATGTATAAAGCTGAAATATGTCAAGTCAATCTAGTCTTATGGACTAAACTTCTGTTATATCATTATATGGGATGACATTAAATAATTATATCAGTTACCCTGTGGTTTTGAACTTTATCATGAAACTACATTTTTCCATGAAAAATTCCTTATAAGTCTCAGTTTGTTGAACTCAAGGTTATATTACATCAACATGGATAACTAAAATGAGTAAATGGAATGCCCTTTTTGGTGTTTCCCTATGTTGAGAAAAACAATATGAAAATCTTTTAGAAGTAAATTTAGATTATTTATGCTAATAGTGCATACATAGCATCATACATTGTCCATGACTTCCCAAAGAAATGTGAAGTCCCATCTCTAATTTGTTGAGACTGTTTAATGGTTCTTCCAGGCCTTCTCCGTCTCCTCCTAGACTGGGAAGTACATCAAATGTTCCAAATACTGTCCCTCATTCTCAAATTCACCAGAAATCTTTCCTGTCTAATGTTTCTGAAGCCACTGTAAGCAAGCCCATCAGCTCCACTGCTCATAAAAGATCAAGATCACCTCCTCCATCATTTGCAGCCAATGGAACCCTTGAAGGAAACTCAATTTCCTCGGAAGACAACTCTGAACGGTAAGATATTAGGTGCAGCAGCACCATTTTTTGTCCATTATGCATTTATTTTATCTTAAATTATTTATTTTTAAATGATCTTTATTCTTATTGTGTTCAGTGAAATGTTAGCCAAGGCAAAGCGTTTAGCTCGGTTCAAGGTAGAACTAAGCAAATCTGAACAAAATAATGATGATATTCCCAACCAGAAGGCTTTTGGAAACAGACATGAACAGTCTGTGTTGGAGCAGAAATATATGAGAGGGAATTTAATGGATTCAGCTAGCAACTTTACCAATGGTCTTGCTATTTCTGACAATGAAGGCTTGGAAACATCCAATTTAATTATTGGCTTATGTCCAGATATGTGTCCTGGTATACTTCTCAGATTTTAAATCCAAGAGTGAACCTGTGAGAATTTTAATATTTCTAGATCTCAAATTCTAAATCTGCAATGAACTTTTCTCAAGAAACATTTGTGATTCCTTATTTGTTTTTAATGTGGGAAAGTGTAGTTTGAGAAAACCCCAAAGCCAACTTCATTTTGGAGTTTCTTTTCGAGTGCATAAATGTTTACACAACCTGAAAACTTTAGCCGAAATTTTGATTTGTGTTTCAGAGTCAGAAAGGGGAGAACGGGAAAGAAAAGGGGATCTTGACCAATATGAACGTGTGGATGGGGATAGAAATGTAACTAGCAGACTTCTTGCAGTTAAGAAGGTGATTGTCATATTACTATAGACTATTGTTTTTCCTACTAAACAGCTTACTGCTTTTTCAAGTATTATTAATAGCATAAATCGTGATTCATGACAGTATACTAGGACAGCAGAGAGGGAAGCCATTTTGATCCGGCCTATGCCTATCCTGCAGAAGACAATTGATTATCTTCTCACTTTGCTAGATCAGCCTTATGATGCAAGGTTTCTTGGTGTATACAACTTCTTGTGGGATAGAATGAGAGCAATTCGGATGGACCTCAGAATGCAGCACATTTTCAATCAAGGGGCTATTACTATGCTGGAACAGATGGTGCTTCCTTGAGGCTATGTATTATCAATTTTTTTTTCCATACATGTTCAAAAACATTGGTTCTAGTCTTCCCTTTTATGAACGAGTGTGCATGGTAAAGAGATTAGGTCTGTTGGCAGACATTTACAAATTTATTACTTCCCAATGGAAATATATAACTCCCATTATCAGCCTGAAATATGGAAACACATTTTGTGCACTATTAAGTTTTAGCAACATAAACTTATTCCTTGTGTGATGGTCAAGTGCTTCTTGTGAGTCTAAGTTATGCTGTCTGTATTGGTCTCAATTTTATGCGCCAGCCCTTATATATTTTTGAACTTGGACGTCTGTTGGTTTTTTCCTTTCAGAAAGTCTCCTTTTGGTTTAGTCATGTCTGGTGTTGTGAAATTACTGCCACTTGTTATTAGTGACTGACTCACTGCAACATGTGCAGCTTGTTAGATGCCTTGACTATCCAATTTGTTTGGTAATCCTTATTAGTAGAGTAATAGTATAATCAAGATCACATATCAAAGCAAATATTCATGTTTTTTTTTTGTAATACTACATATAAAATCTAAATTATTGCTCCTATTCAAGTGATAATATCAAGGTTTTTTTTCCTCATAGTTCTTTAAAGGCATGTGGATTCAGACAATTCATACCAAATATATAAATTTAGTGTTTATCAATTTCATATTTATGTATTGCTTTTTGCAAAGCAGTATCTGATGATTACAAAGGCTAATGAAGCTGTTGATTTCTGTGGTTTCAGATAAAATTACATATCATCGCAATGCATGAATTATGTGAATACACTAAAGGAGAAGGATTTTCCGAGGGCTTTGATGCTCATCTCAATATCGAACAAATGAACAAAACTTCAGTTGATCTGTTCCAGATGTATGATGATCACAGAAAGAAAGGAATCAATATTCCCACTGAAAAAGAGTTTCGAGGCTATTATGCTCTTCTTAAACTGGATAAGCACCCTGGTTATAAAGTAAGTAGCCTCTGTAGTGCTTTGATTTATATGGCTTTATTCACTACAAAAAAACCAAGGAACTAAGCAAGTCATACTAGGTTGAACCTGCAGAGCTCTCCCTTGAAATTGCTAAGATGACTCCAGAGATAAGGCAGACTCCAGAAGTTCTATTTGCTCGCAGTGTAGCCAGGTTGAAATGCCTGTAGAAGTTAGTTTTTGTTTCTTTTTTGGTTATCATGTTTGCAATCTGACCATTCCTTCTTGTTTTCCTTTTCAGAGCGTGCCGAACGGGTAATTTTATTGCCTTCTTTCGGCTTGCAAGAAAAGCAACTTATCTTCAAGCATGTCTAATGCATGCTCACTTTGCTAAGGTATGGGATTTTCCTGCCTTCTTCTATTTTGCACTCAACAAAGACAATATGATTGGACTTGTCCTTGTAAAGCTTAGAGCTGCCATGTACAGACTGGGCATGCATTTACTCAATCATTGCAGGCAATTAGGGAATTGCTTAAGTTGTTTGGAGACAAAGTGAAGTAGTTCTTCTCCTGAATGAACTTGTTATATATGCTGATCAATTACGCGAAGAATTTCTTGCTCATTTTTGTATAGAATATCTTTCTCATGGTGCATGAATTTCAAAAGGATAACTAAGTAAAATTAATTTTATTTTATTACTATGCAATCCCTTTGAGTCCTCAATACATTAGTGGAAAGATTTTTGTGGAATTCACTTTAGTAATGATTTTGGTCATGATGTGACTAAGCTACATCTGATCAGAAATCCTAACCTTTATGTCTTGTGTTACTTTTACCAGTTACGTACCCAGGCACTTGCTTCTCTGCATTCTGGCCTACAGAGTAGCCAAGGTCTCCCTGTTGCTCATGTTGCTAACTGGATTGCTATGGAGGTATATTTCTTAGATAGATGTGTATATGCGCTGTCTCATTTTTTCCCCTTTTCTTGTGTGAGCGGAGAGTGTGGGTATTGAGGGCGCGGGGCAGGGGATTGCTTTGCTGAATTTTCCAACTTTCTCTTACATTCACCTTTGTCATTTTAATTAGGATGAAGGCATAGAGGGTCTCCTGGAGTATCATGGGTTCTTGCTAAAAACATTTGAAGAACCATACATGGTGAAGGAAGGCCCATTTCTCAATGTTGATGTTGACTATCCCACAAAGTGTTCGAAACTTGTGCTAAAGAAAAGGTCTGGAAGGATAATCGAGGATGTTTCACCCTCAATTCAAGCTGAATCACCACATGTTGAGACTGTGAAAGAGATTCAGATGAGGAAGGTATACAAGCATGAACCACGAGTAGTTTCAGCTGTTGAAAATGATACTACTGTCCAGATACTTGATGAGGAAATTCCAGATGCTGAAACTATTTTCTCCCCAAAGGATAGTAAATCAGGAAAGGCATTTAAGGATGTTCAGGACAGTCAAAAAGATCATGATATGTCCACTACTCGTCCATCACTGTTGAGCTTTCCTTTTCCTAATATTATACCTGAACCACAACTTCCTAGAATTGACGTTTTAAAGGGTACCGATTCTGATTTAATTCCGAGAGTTTCTCCAAAGAGAAACTTGCAGTCTAATGTTGATGGAAGGCCATTGGAGACTGTACCAAATGCAGCTCCACCAGAAAGTTCATTAGGGGATAATTTTTTTGTGCCACCTCCAGTGGCCCAGGGTATATCCAAGGATGAGTCTCTGATTATTCACCAAGAACATAAAGATGAAATTAATGGAGTTAAAGAAAATTCTCAAGATGAAGAAATTGCTGAGGCCAAGCTGAAGTTGTTCTTAAGGTTTTTATGCCTTGTTTCATTACACAATTTTAGATTTTTACAAATAAAATAAATGCGTGTATTTACTATTTGTTACTATTTTTAAGTCATTTTTCATGTCTTCCTGTCAGGTTATGGAGGAGGCGAGTGTCAAAATTAAGAAGATTACGGGAAGAGAGGCAATTAGCATCAAATGCTGCACTAAACTCAATGTCATTGGGCCCCCCAATTCAACATTATATACATGTAAGTTTGGTAGTTTTTTGTGTGATATCTTTAGTAAATTACTCTTGCCAGAGGACAGGTGTTGAGGATGAGAGTTAAATAAAGATGATTGCTTTTAATCGTGCTTCTTTTAAAAATAAATGTGTTTTTGGATCATCATTTGATATTCTTATGGAATAATTTAGCTAATTACTTCCTGCTGACCACTTTCAAATTCTCATTAATCCTCAAGATAGTTACTGAATTAGTAGAACCTATTTTGCATAATTAAATGTTGCCGTTGTGTGCATGAACATAAATACCATCTAGCAATTTTCATTTGTTCCTTTTTGCCTTTAAAAAAAAGCAATTTTCATTTGTTTATTGTCTATTAGGAAGTTTTTGTGAATATCTTTTGACTTTATTTATTGACTTTGGTGGTTCCCTTTTTTGATGTAGCGACCTGGTAACTTCAACAAGTTTGACATTGATATAGCTATGAGGGAGAGGTATGAAAATCAGGAAAAATCGTGGTCAAGACTTAATGTTTCCAATATAGTTGCTGATACACTAGGCGGAAGAAATCCAGATGCTAAATGCTTGTGCTGGAAGATCATTCTATGCTCTCAGATGAACAGTAGATATGAAATGGGAGCAGCAGGCACTTGGTTGACCTCAAAGTTCATGCCTTCTAGTGATGAAGATGTGGTTATTTCATCTCCTGGCTTAGTGGTATGGAGGAAATGGATTTCTAGTCAATCTGGCATCAATCCTACGTGCTACTTCTCTGTAGTTAGGGATACAGCATTTGGTAGTCTAGATGAGGCGGTATCTGGGGCAGGTGCAGTTATGTTTCTTGTGTCTGAGAGCATCTCATGGGAACTTCAGAGATCTCATCTTCATAATCTTCTGATGTCAATTCCCTCTGGAGCCTGCTTGCCTCTGCTGATCCTATGTGGCTCATACGGTGAAAGGTTCTCTTCTGCTATTATTAATGAGCTGGGCCTTCAAAGCATTGATAAATTGCGGATTAGTAGCTTTCTGCTTGTTTTCCTCAGTGAAAACCAGCAGCAGATGGAACACTCAAGTGGGTTTTTCAGTGATGCACGATTAAGGGAAGGGCTGCAATGGCTGGCAGGTGAATCACCCTTGCAACCCAACCTTGGCTGTGTGAAAATACGAGAACTTGTTCACACCCATCTTAATTCTTTCTCAGGGGTGCAGGACATTGCCATTAACTCCAACTTGGGTCCTAATGACTATATCTCATTGTTCAATGAAGCCTTAGATCGTTCAATGAAAGAAATTATTGCTACTGCCAATTCAAATCCTACCGGTTGGCCTTGTCCAGAAATTGGTTTACTTGACAAGTTTTGTGATGAAGATAGAGTAGTAAAAATGTGCTTGCCAACTGTGGGATGGAGCTCAAATGTGAAAACTGAACCAATTATTTGTGCTTTGCAAAACTGTAAGCTCCCTAATTTCCCTGATGATATATCCTGCTTGGCCAGAGGTTCTAAAGTTGGACATGAGATTGAAAAGCAGAGGATGCAGCTAGAGAATTGCTTGATCCAGTACCTGACTCATACTAGTAAGACGATGGGAATTTCTTTGGCAACTAAAGAGGCAAGTGTCACAATGCAAAGCTGTGCTAGACTTGAGCTGCGTGGCTCAAGCTACCATGTAGTTCCACATTGGGGTATGATTTTTCGTCGAATTTTCAACTGGCGTTTAATGGGTTTATCTAGCAGGGAAATCTCCACGGCTTACATCCCAGAATGCCATCATGTTGCCCTTCCAAATGTGAGCTCTGAAACATGGCTATCTTATTATCCAGACACGTCTTTAGATGAAATAATCAGTGTTAGTTGTAACTCTCCTCTTCCCGTTAATGATCAGCCGAGGCTGGAAGCATTTCAAACTCCTCCACATAGGGCTTCAAATGATGTATTCCATGAGACTGTAAACGTGAGGGATACTGAAAGCAATCTTCCACTTGATAAATTGCCTAGCATGGATACAACTGGAACATATGGTTTAAACAATGCTGATTCTAACAGGGGAGCATTAATGAATGGGAAACCAGCCAAAGAAGCTGACAAGTTAAGCAAATTATTGGAGCAATGTAACTTGCTGCAGGATGGCATAGATAAGAAGCTCTTTCTATACTTCTAATGGGAACGTGGCTTCTCTATATTTCTATTTTTTGTATGTATCCTCAACTAAAGTAAAAGCGAAAACAATCAAATGTTGATTTGTAGGAAACTTTGTACAATAAGTAAAATTATAATTTTTTTTTTCTTTTGTTTCATTTCCTTCCCGTCTCCCGAGTTCACAAAGGTGACAATGTGGCATGGACTTTAAGTAGGAAGAAGTAACTCGTGCGAAACAATTGGAGAAACATGCTTTTCTAGTATTATATATGGTCCCAAATTTATTATTCAAATTAATGTGTAGACTAATTAGACTATTAGAGAATGCGGGAACTGATGAACGCATGTTAAATAGAGAAGGAAAAACATTTGGACAATGTGAAATTTGTGAATATTTAAAAAAAAAATGTTTGCTTAACAACTAAAATTTATTAAAAATATTTTTTGCAAAAAGTGGGGTGTAGAAGAAGTTAAAAGATAAGAATAGAAATTTATATATATGTTATTCTTATACCACACGAATCAATTTACTCACTCCTTGAGAATAAAAATATGGAAATATTTAAGTTTTTCTTTTCTTGAGAATAGTTTATGTTCAGGAATAATTTATTTTTAATTATGTAACAAATATGAAACCACACATTCTCTACTCAATCTTTGAGAATAAGTTAGGTTATTGTGACTTTTAATTCATTATATTTCATAATTATTTTATTTTAATATATTAAGTTTTAAAATTCTTATTTTAGTATTATTCTTTTAAAACTTATATTTTAATTTTTTTTCTTATTTCCGTTAGCAACGTTATTAATCTGTTAACTTAATTTTTTTAAAATAATTAATTTAAAATACTAACAGCTAAAACGAGTAAGCACATAACAATACTTTCGAACCTCCACTTCAAAATCCTCAAACGAGTAAGCACAACACTTTCAAACCAGAATTGTGAATTAGCACTGACGAACCAAAATCCAATAAAAAGAAGAGTTTGATGTAGTCATTGATGGTTGGAAAGATGAAGAGAATTTAACACAGACAAACGCCCAATTTCACAATACCCATTAAACTTATTATCACCACCAAAAACTCTTGAAGATTCTCCAATCTAATCACCCAATCTCGTTGGGAATCACTCCAAAGAATTTATTCTTCCACAAAATTAGCAGTGATACATTCCTCGCCTTATCAATGGTCCTCGCGATTGAGCCACCAAGTGAGTTATCCACCAATCACCAGTTCAAGCAAATTCACGTGCATGCAGAAAACCCCACATACCTACTGGTTCTTACCCAACCTCACAGTGTTGACCTTTGACGTGCGCTCCCTCATCCTCTCCTTTAGCAGCCCTTGCGCTGTCACCTCCGCCGTCAAGTCTCTGTCGAACTTGTGGCTGTTGATTACCTCAATGGATCTTCAAAATATTCGTTCTTACGGCATGGGCAGATCTGGGGTGTCTCCTACTTTGGTTGGTGGTTGCAGATCTAGGTTGTGGGGGTGTGGGATGGTTCATCGGTGGGTTTGGGGTCAATTGCGTCGTGTAGCGGTTGTGGCGGTGGTGCTGCGGTGGCTGTATGGTGGTGCTGCAGATATGGTTCGAAGAAGATGAACAGGGGGAAGCAAGTTGTATTTTGTTTTTTTATAAATTGGTCACTATAGGAAGCAAGTTGCTTCCAGAGACAGTTTTCACATTCTCTTTCTTATTCTCATATTATCCGATTCTTATTTTAAATTCTTGTTTTATTTGTTTTATCATATAGATTCAAAACTTAGATGATTTTGTTGCAAAATTACTAACAATCTCCTTCCAATGAAAATCCACAACATTCTTCTCCTTTTCCTACATGTCACTACCACCTCTATTAATGAGTGAAAAATTTCGAATTCCTTCTCATTTTATTCCTTACTTACCACTATCATCACCAACACCAATAACTTATAAGTAATTCCCTTCTATCGAAAATTCTCAAAGTTCTCAAATCTTTTCTTCGGTGCCACAAAACACCTTTACCGTATTTCGTAAGTCTCCCAACAGTTGTAGTCTTGCACAAAATCCTTCAAATGAAGAAATCGATACACAATTTTCACAATTTTCTATCCAAATTGAGTTAGAAAATATAATAGTAGAGGAAGGAAGAGGGAGTTCTACAAGGAAAAAAGAGGGCGCACAACATCTTTTTAATTGAAGAGAGTAAAATTGTCATTCGTTCGTGGCTTAATGTCTCATTCAATTCAATCGTCTATGATGGTAAAAAATCAGAGGCTAGGATTGTAAAAAATTACAACACACATTGTGACAATCTAAGGGATCCAACAATCGACTGAAATTCTAATGACCAAAAATTCACAAGGTCGTTCAAAAGTTCAATAGTTGGTACAAGCAAGTTGTTATTTTGAAGAAAAGTGGTTAAATAGAGAAGGATGTGATTGTTAATGAATGTGTTATTTGGAAGAATACAAAAAAAAAAGGATTTTGCATTGGATCATGCATGACGGCTGTTAAAAGATCAACCTAGATGATTATAACAATGCAAAAAGGTTCTTTCAAAAAGAACAAAGCTAGATGAAAATTGGAATTACTCATCATCATCTAATCCTGAGACACTAATTGATGTTTCTAAAAGTGACACTTCTACACCACTGGCTCACCCAATGGAACAAAAGGAGACCAAAAGGAATATCAAAGTGAAATGAGCATCTTTTTCTACACCGATTATGAACTTGTTTGCCATTGAAAAAGAAATGAAGGAAAAAAATGTTGTCTAAAAACAAATAACACAAGCAATGTAGTCTAATAACGTCGTGAAGATGTATGATATTCTTATGAAGGACATGTCTAACATGACTGAAGAACAACGCAAGAAACATGAAATCACTTATATTTATATTTTAAAGAAATTTAGTAGTTATTATTTATGTCTTAAGTTATTGTTAATTAGTTGTATTTTAAGTATGTTTTTAATTAGATTTTTTATTAGTTTAGTAATTTGTGTTTTATGTGTTAAGTTATAAGTGATTATGCTGTAATGCATTTTCAATTACTTGAATGATGAAGTTTGTTTTTAATTACATAAGTTATTTGTTTTATGTGTTTAATTACATAGTCTTATCCTTACATATGAAAAAAATCTTATTTTTAGATTCGAACTCATAACAAACAAATCCCTAAGGCATAATTTTAATGTTGTACCAGAATTTTAGATTCGAACTCATAACAAACAAATCTCTAAGGCATAATTTTAATGTTGTACCAGAATTCGTGCATGATCATGATCAATAACTTTTGTTTGGCAAGCTGCTGTAAGTTTTCGATGAGATCTGTAATTTGAGTAATATAAATAACTGAAATTTCAAAATTTACATTATTTGTACAATGACCATGGTAAAATACTGAAATTTTATGCTATTTTAACATATTATTTTATTATTTAATAATTTTTAATATTAAAAATATTTTTTATTAATGAAATTTGTATTTTTAATTAATTTTTGAAAATTAAAAAATATGATTAATTAATTTTAATTATTTAAAATATTGTAACTAAATATTAGAAGATAAATCTCTTGTGGAACTTTAAAAAAATGATTTAAAATCTCAAAATGATTACAAAAGAACCAAAATAAGATACTCTAAAAATTTAAAGTATCATAATAAATTTTTTAAAACTTAATCTATTAAATAAAATAATTACAAAAGATAATTGATCCAAGAGTCACATTAAATCAATATGTTATGATAACTTGAAACAAAAATCACTTATATAATGTTTGACTTTCTTGTAATTATTAGTATCTCTATATATGATAAAGCTCTCTCTCTCTCAAATTGAGTTTACATAAATTTGATTTTAAAAATATGAAAAATATATTAATTCAATATTCTTAAATATTTACCAATTTAACAAGAAAAATAACATTTATTGTGTTTCTTAATTATAAAAAAATAAATATCAATTTACTCTATCAATTACAAAAAAGACATTTAATTCAGAAATCTTACAATTTTTGTATGAAAGAAAATTTTTGATGTTATTTTTATATGATTGAGTGAGAAAAGCGTGTTTAGAAGAATTTCTCTTAGAAAATTATTTCTCTGAACTCCCTCAAAAGAGTTTTTCAAAAATAACTACTTGACTATAATGACCTAAATCAAACATGTGATAAAATTATCAAACAAACTTTATAATCATCAAAATTGATGTTTTTACCGTTACTTTATTTACAAAAACAAATTATTAGCAAATCATGTAGACATTATTTTAAATAGGGTTTATTATATTTTGGTCCCTATTTTTTATTCAAATTTTTGTTTTTAGTCCATAATGTAAATTTTTACTAGGCAAAAAATCATTGAACTTTTTCGCTACCACTTTTAATTAGTCTCTACTGTTAAATAATAACGTTAATTAATGACGAGGTTGGTTACTTAGAAATTTATTATATCATAACACAACATATATTTTTCTAAAACTTTGTTTTAATTTGTCATCAAAATTGTCTGATATTATCAATTGTTCTGAATAAAGAAATTAAAACAATTTATTAAAAAAATTACACATTATTATCTTGTTGAACTCTTTGATAACGTGACAAGTTTTTAATGATTTGTTAAAGTCGTTATTATTATATCATATTATTTGGACTAAAAGTAGTAACTAGTAACAAAGTAAAAGTTTAAAAACTTTGGAAAAAAAAATAGAAATTAAAAAAGTTTAGACAAAAAGACGATAAATCCTTTAAAAGTTACTAGTATATCATAAACTAACTCACCAAACATACGCTCTCCAAATGTGCACACTAAAAAAACTAGTATATCTTATATATACATCAAATAACATCGTAGACTGTTTAAGGAGATTGGTTGATTAATGTTTTGGCCCATTGCTCATGAATGTTGCGGTATGGTTCAAGGCATCCCGTGGAGGTGGAGCTTTAAAGCAGCGGTGAGATTCAGAGGTACATAATACAAATAGATGTTCCTTTCAATAAAAAAAAAAATACAAATAGATGGAGACATAATGATGGAAGGGAATCTCATATTGCATTGCATTTAATGAATTTTTAAATGATCTTACAAAAATAATTTATCATAGTACCATATTTGAAATATAAGATTGCCCAAAAGAGGAGGAAAACATTAAATAAAGGTTGCTGGTCCCCTATCTATGCCATTACTCTGTTTCGTGATTCAATTATCAGTTGTGACACATGGTACGAAAACAAACGTGCAATTTCCTTCTTTCACACCATCTTCACATTAATGTCTCGTATCAACTTAAATATTTTGACTAACTCCATTCTGCCCTCGACTCAATTCAAAAGTCCTTAACATTTAATTTTATAAAGACTTATCATACGAGTAAAATTGTATATAAATCGCTAACTATAACTTCCTAGATTCATATTAAAAATGGTAAAAATGAGTCAACCCAATACAATTTGCAAAAAATGAATTAGATTGTGTTGAACTTATTTTAAAAATCAATTGAACATCTCAACCCAAACAAATAAGTTGAAAATTGGATCGACTCACAGAATAAATGAAAAATAAATAAAAACCATTCAAATATAACCATAATAACCATTAGTTGGTCTATCAAAACATCTAAATACTTGAAACATCAAATACATCCACTAATTATCTTAAAAGGCAAAAACTAAAACATTAATACTTTATATCATTGATACCAATAAGTCCACAACGACAAATAAATCTTAAAAATTAGTAATAAATTGAGTTAATCCAACTCAAACTGTCATTGGTTAATAACAATGAATTGGGCTAAGTTAAACTCATTTTAAGAGTTGAAAATCTTAACTCAAGCTACAATTATTTGCCGATTTAAACATACCAACTCGAAGGATTAAACTCATTTGATCAAAATTCACATTCAAAAATTTTAAGCCAATGCTAATCAGTTCCCTCAAGACATTTTGGTTAAAGAATTAAAAAGATAAAAGTTTTTATTGAAATAAATAAATTGTGTAGTTTATAATTTTTTTTACACTCATGTAAATTTTACTATAAATATATCATCTTTTAATTTTTTTAATTATTGTCCTAAAACACTAATTAATAATACCCTATTTTTAAATAGACTTAATTTTACAAAATTTATATTAGACACACAGTAATCAGTATCACTAGAGACAAAAAAATATTGAAATTATTAATTGTTATCATGCAGTGAAGATGTTTCCACTTTTCTGACAAAATCAGTCATTTGCTATTGACATTTGAAGCTTAAACATGCTTAGCAATTTTTTGGAGTAGTTATTACTTTTTTAAGGGTGATAGCAGCACTACCTAATACAACTTTTTTTATTTATTAAAATTCATGTAATCTCAAATAGTTTCACGAGGACTCGGTAGTCAGCACCGCTTGAGATTTCTTAGTGAAAAATAAAATATACATAAAAAAAATGGAAACTATTAATTTTTATCATGTGGCGAAGATGCTTCCTCTTGTCTGACTAAGTCATTTGCTGTTTGACATTTGAAGTATTTCATTATTTGTTAAATGAAAATATGCTTAGCTATTATTTGTAGTTACTACTTTTATGAAGCGTGGTAACAATACTATTTTTCTAATACACATCCTTTCTTATTAATTAAAATTCATATAGATTTCATTAGTCTAGAAATTAAACTAATTTAACGAGACCTACATAAATTTTACCTAATAAAAAAATGTTATCAGAAAGAAAATGTTTTAAAAAGTATATTGCTGACATTTTTCTTACTTTCATTTAACGGAATCGCAACACAAGAAACAGTAATCCACATAAATTGCTTATACCCATAACCATTCATTCAGTTACCAATTTGCAGTAAAAACATAAAACTAATCTTGAAAAGCAATAAAAAAAATTCAGACATGTTTCGAAAAGATACACTGGATACAGCATGAGAACGAGGAAATGGATTTACATTCTAATATCACATGCCTTGTCTTACAAGTTGACCATTGACTACAATTCATTGCAAGTAGTAGTAGTCAATTAGTCACCAACCAAACTCCTGCACAGATCTCCTTTCTCTCAAGTTATTTATAGACCCCTTTCCAAATTTTAAATTGGAGAGTGAAGTGCAGTGCTATTCGGGAAGGATATGTTTTAGTGTACTCCTGAAGTGCTTGTATAAGGTTAAATGACAAGCAACTTGAATTAGCAAAAGGTTGAGAAAAGAAAAAATGACCACTAATCATTTGTGCTTTCTACATTCTGAAAAGGGCCCTTCAGCTACCAAGATAATGCACCTTAAGCTAGCAACCTTCAGCAGCCTAACAAAATTGAGTCAGAATTTTGGCTTAAAGAATAATACAGTGGCAAATAAGTAAACTTATGATGGTAATGCAGAAGACTCGAGAAGAATAGAACATAGAAATGTACCACCTAGGAGAAAGTATGAGGAGACATGGTGAAGTTTCCACAAAGCCTCTCTCCGATTACTGTATATTGAAAAGGGAGAAATGAAATGAAATAAAATAAGATAAAACTATACACAAATCCTAATCAAATGATTAAGAGAAATGTTAGCAATACACTCTATACTACACTCTTCTTAATACATTCTCTACTGCTGGCTGAAATTTATTGAAAATCATTAAATTGTGTAGGTCTCGCTCCTTATTTAATGAACCTCATTCATAATTCTGTAGTTTTAATAAATTTTAATCAATTGGAGGAAGTGTCTTACAAGGAGTGTGTTGCTAGCACTCAATGATTAATATGAAACAATTCTAGTGTGACTGTACCAATTCAACTGGTGTTTGACATGCTGGAGAGGGGACCACTATGGCTGGGCTTCTAGTTGAGACCACATGCTGTGGACAGGACTGTAAATCAGAGAAACCATTCCTGACTGAACAATACACATCCAACCCAGTAGTGGAAGATATTTCGGATGCTCCCTTTACCCTCTTGCTCTTTGTCCTTGTTACAGTACTGACATTGATCTCACCTGCTCCAAGTCCAGATGTAACTGACTACCAAAAAAAAAAATCAAAAGATAAGATAAACAAGACAAATGATGGGATAGATTCCAATAAATTGAATAACAAAGGGTTTTTTTAGCTCTGCCATACAACACTCATTAAGGGAAAATGCATTTGAGACACAAAAGGGTAAAATATTGCTGTGTATTTTGTTAATAGAAGTAGTAGTTTCTTGAGGCTGGTAAACTATAGATCACCACACGGTAGTCATGATTCATGAGTAACCAAGCCTGACTACACTTAATCATCCGACATCTCTAACACAAATCCAAATATATTACACATTAAAAACCGTCAATAAATTACCACCTGAATAGGAACAGCCTGAGCCAACTTCTCAAGGGGCTCCACAGAATAAGTCATTGCTTACCACCACCAAACATTTTGGGGCATTGGCGTGTTTAGGGGGGATAGAATATTAAGGGACATTGTAAGTCTTAAATCTTCACACAAGTCTAAATGAAGAAAACATTAAAATAAATGAGGCCAAAGGAATACTAAGTAATCATACATTAGACAGGCCTTTGATCTGAACAATGATAATTGTTATATCATCTGTTCGACCCTCGTGTTCTAACCATAGTTTATAAGACACTCCAGCAATGGCAGCACATGCATCGCGGGGATCTGAATAACTTGCTGCCTACACCACAAAAGAAATAACAGAATTCATCAAGATAAGACATTGAATCATAGTTCTGCATCTACTCATCTTAGAAATGTTAACTAGTGGAAGATAACTTTTACACAAATAGTTCACAATAATTTGTGAATGCATATTAAACAGGGCTGTAAACATCGAATATTTGTGTACACTAATGCAGTAATGTAACATATCAGAGATGATCAGCAGCAAGCTGTGGAAAATTGAAGTATCCCTCACAGAACAACCTACACAGATTGTGTAAACATTTAGGACCTCAAAGAATGACTAACAATTAGTACTTAATCTTGTGAACAATTTACAGATCAAGCTTACATAATTATGACACTGAGGTTATAAGATTACGCTGGTTAACTAATATGTCCTTCTCTCATAAGGATAATACCAAAAAAACAAATTTGTTGTCATAAAATCCAACAACTGAAGCAAGACATACAGAATAATATTGAGAAATAAGATAACTACATGTAGTTAACCAGTAGTTAGAAAATAATAGCAAACTTCAATTTGAGATGTAAAACAGAATACGGCAACCAGTTAAGAACCACACAACAAATATCACAGATAGGAAAGCATAAAAAGTGAAAAGCAAATACCAGAACAGAAAATTTTTCAACGGTAGTGTCAAGCAAAAAACATAACAACATGAAAAAGAATATAACGCACATCCATATTTTCAACTAAGTTTGTAATTGCAACTTGCAAGATGCAAGTCATCAACAGAAAACATACAATTTCTAAATTTTATAAAAAAAATTAAAAGGATCAGATAACAGGTCTTACAAGCAATACAGTAAGTAAAATTCAACCTATGAAGACATCATCAAGAGATTGTATACCATACCATATCAACAACAGTTTGGCTGGATAGGAACTCAAATACACCATCACTTGCAACAACAAAGAAAAGATGGTTAGGTGTAAGCTGAACCGTTGACACCTCAGGAACAGCAATGACACCAATAGTCTCAGCCAACTTATCCCCTACACTCCTTGTAAAAGCAGCTCCAGGAATCTTTCCATTCTGAACCCACAATCTAGGAGGATCATCACCCTGACTCTCTTCATCACCCCAGGTCTGAATATCCGGATCCTTGTGCCCTTCCACCTGATCAACACTTAACACCCTCGCCCCACAAAGCTTCACTCTCTCATACTCATCTCTCCTAAATGGTGTCTGATCAAAGGACAAGTCCTCAGCAACAACGCGGTTCCCGTCCTTAACAGCCAGCACGGCTCTAGAATCACCAACATTAGCAACATAAAGGGTGTTCCCAATAACCAGCACTGTAATTGCAGTGGTGCCGCTCAAAGAATCATCAATCTCATTCTTATGCAAGTCATCATTTGTGGTCAGGAATGCAGAAGTGTAGGCCTTAACAGGGTCCTCTAGCAATGCAATGTCACTTGACAAATTTTCCACCAACCTATCCTTAACAAAATTTGAACACTGGCCACCAAATTCGCCATGCCCATCATAGACACCAAAGAAATGGACACTGGGGTTGCCTTGAAACTGTGTCCTGATGCTAAAACTATCTTGGTTCTCTTTATCAGGTGAATCAGGATAGTGCCCTCTCTGACTGAGCACAGAGTATTCCAAAGTGAAGTTATGGGAAGGGACAGGAACAAATTGCAGTGAACTCTGAGCGAGAATATGCTTCCTTTGGGCACAGTAAGGGTCAAGTTCTCTGAAGTCTCTGGAGCCACCCATTGAGGGTGAAGGGTAACGGGTACAGCACTTGCCATGGACACAACCCATGTTTGAAAAGAGAAGCTAAACAAGGCCTGGAGGGGAAAAAAACACAAAGCAAGGTCAATGTGGCTCCAAGCTTGAGACTATGAGAAACATGAAGAAACAAAAACAAACCCTAGTGATGTGTGAAGGGGAAAAAATGGGATTTTGAGGAGGGAATTGTGATGAGAGGTTGACAAAAAGAAAAGGGTATGTTAAAAATTGTGGAGAAGTGAACAAAACAAGAGAATGATTTGAAGAAAACCACACAAACTCAAACCCTAGAGGGTGAGGGAAGGCTTACCCCACCAAAAGGTGGAGACATTTTTGGCCTTTGATCAAAAGGGTGGCTTGGCATTGAGAACGTGTGAAGTGGGGCTGGCGAAAAGGAAAGGAAGAATTGTACTTTTCGTTTGGGAGCAGAGAGGGAGCATCGAAGGAAAATGGTGGTAGCAAGCAAGAGTCCAAAGGGAATGGGTATGTGGTTTGTTCTCCCGAGAGAATGACAGTGACACACGCACACGCAGACACAGTCACAGGGACAGGTTTCGAGATTCTATTCTATTAGTGCATGGTTCGGTTTGTCTACCGAGAAAGCCCTTCTTCCAAGGAAACACACCCCAATAAAAACAACAACACACAATTTCAGTTGTTTTCTTACTGTGAGAGTTGTGAAATGAATTATTGCACATGTCCTTATATATAATACTCCTTTAAAAAATATTTTATTTTTTTATAAGTTTTTTAATTTAATTTTGTATTAATTATTTTGGTGGATGAAAACCCATCTTCTATTTAATTTTTACTTAATTATATGATTGGTCCTTAATTATAATTAAAATTCAATAGATATCTTAATTATTAAATAATTCAATTTGCTAGGTTATGTAATAATTAAAACAATATTTTTTAAACTTTAAAAACAATTAATTTCATACTAATTAAGAAAACTAGTTAACATCATTTAGTTTTATTAATTTCAAGTAAAAATAAAATTATTTCTAAAATACTCTTTATTAAAACTTATTATCATGAATAAACAAATTATTAAAAATAT
>PYAF01000045.1:459601-474531 GCA_007407185.1 Glycine tomentella
AATTTAAATTTTTGGAATTTTAAAACAGAATTTTAAACAACTAAAAATGTGGAATTTGAATTTCCCTCTAAAAGGTGAGAAATTGAAATTCTCTTCTTTTTTAGAAGCTCTAAATGCATAATTTTTTGCTCCGTCTCAATCATCGACGTACTCCGACCTCCGTTACTCTCACGACACCACCCAACTTACGTGATTTTTCCGTGAATGAGGTTCAAAATTTTAAAAATGAAGAAATTCAATTTCTTTATCCAAACACAAAATTTTGAAAATACAAAATTTTTAATTGATGCATTTTAATTTCCCTGAATTTTAAATTTCCTGAAATTTTAAAATACTCCATCCAAACATTTTATGGAATTTCTTATTCATCTTTTATTAGAGAACATTCGGTGTGTCCTAGGAACTTGGACGGTTTTTTTGTTTATTATTATTAGCTTTCATTTTTTAATTCACCAAAAAAAGCTTTCAGGTTTTCATTAGAAAGGAATATGCTAGATTTTCTGGTAATGATGAGCAATTTGGCCCACTACAATTCTTATTATGTAAGCGAGTTTCTTTTACATATTTCTTTTTTTCATAAATAAAAGGTTAAGTGAGTTAGATTTTGAAAGTTTATTGAAATTAAAGTAAACCTCAATGTTGAAAGAAAACTTACATAAATACTTACATATTACTCATCAACAATATCATCACATCAACAATGAAAATTGAATAGATGTGCATTCCTTAACAATTGGAAAAACTTTTATTTGTAAAACATTCCTTAATTAATTTGCTAATAAAATTCGTGGCCTTTTTATTGGCCAGATTTCTTTGGCTAACATGAGATTCGAAAGCAACACCAATAAAAAAAAAGAGTGAGTAACATTAGCTTAGTTAACAAGATCAAATATGAAAGTTGACGCAACACACTTGCTGGAGTCCTTAATTATGTCAACCATATTGTAAAATCTTGAAGTTGATTCGTCCCCATTCTTAAAGAGGAAACAAAATGATATGGTCCATCAACTAATTAGTGAATTTGAGCTCGTTGACCATCCATCAACAAGTGACGTAAAAAAAATGCAATATGAGATTTATTTGTTTGCCAACAGCCAATAGTTTTAAAATTACCTTTATTTGCTCTAAAAACTAATTTTCTTACCAGTACAAATATATTGAAAAATTTAACCCATTCATGACCCTTTTAATTAAAGAAAAAAAAAAAAACTCACCCATTCATCCACTAATCAATTCATGAGTATTAGGTGCTTGGTCATTTCTTCCCTCTTATTTTGCAATGTTACATTCAGTCTCAAATTATTGTGTAACAAAAAGAAATCTCAAATTATTGAGACATCACTGTCAAGTTTCAAATTAAACTTTCCATATCTGATGCTTCCTTTTATCATGACTACCAGATGCTTTTGTACTTGTAATATATTTTTTTAATAAATGGTTATCCAACACTGGTAAAAAAAATGGTTCTCCAACTCATTCATTAATGTTTCTCAAAAAAAAAAAAAAACTCATTCATTTACAAATATATTATAGTTTTAAATTCATTCTCAATAACTGAAAATTAATTATTGTCAATAGATCACATACTGATGGAGATGTATCAACAACAAGATTTGGACTTTTGATAACAATAACAGGAAGAAGAACCACTCAATCCATTTCCAATAATTTAATAATCCAATGGATTAGGAAAATAAAATGGATGGGTCATTAACCACCCATTAATAACAATAATCCAACAATCCACCCATCTACTTTTATTTATTAAAATAGATGGAGATATTTTGAATTGTTTATATATATATATATATATATATATATATATATATAGAAAGAGAGAGAGAGAGAGAGAGAGAGAGAGAATTTTGAATATTTTATAAGAACTTGTAATTCAGGTGTGTTTTCTTACTGCGTAATTCGGGTTTTTAAAAACAACTTATGATTTTTTTATACTTTTAATTTATTTTATAGTTAAATTTATGAAGATATCTATATATATAATTTTTAATAAAGAAGTACTTAATTAAATTATTTGCCCAGATGTCTTTATTTTTCATATAGAGTATAAATATTTAATCCCACTCAGGATTGTTTTCCTTGTAGTACTAGTAGGCAATTGGAATCATGCATATACAGTATACCAGTACCACTACCACAGTTTCGTATTCTTCAGATAAAGGGTCTACTAAAGCTCTGCGAGAGGAGAATGAGTGAATTGCTGGGGATTGCTAGCAGTATCCCCAATCATTCACTACCTATTTTGCTAACATTTGGCCCTTTGGGTGGTTTTAAAATATATTATCATTTGGGTTAAATATGGTATTTATTCCTATAAATTTATAAAAAATTGTATTTGATTTTTGATAATTTTTTTTTGTATTTAATATCTGAAAATATTTTATTTGTCTCTTGATTCTTGAGCCCTGAAATCTTTTCAGATTGTCCCTAAAATATTTTTTAATTTTTCTTTTGGTCTTGAAATTTTAAAATTTTCTTTTGGCCGATCAAAATTATTTTACTACAACGGTTAATATGTTTTTTTTTTTTTATCATATGGTGACATGTGAAGTTAACAAAGTAAATATATTGATAGAGATCAAATGCAATTTTTTTTTCAGAGATTAGAAACATATTTATGTTTATTTTCTTTTAAGTAATAAATTTTTCTCCATAACTCGTGTAAGTTATGATATCCTCGTTTTGCTCAAACAGTTACTAAATAGAGGACCGTTCTTGAAAATTCTTTGGTTCAGGGTAAAGTAAAAAAATGAGTTTTTAACACACAAATTTTTAAAAATACAAATAATATTAAAACTAAGAGATGGAAAAAATAAGTCTTTAACACACAAATTTTTTGAAATACAAATAATATTAAAACTAAGAGATAGAAAAAACGAGTCCTTAACACACAAATTTTTTGAAATACAAATAATATTAAAACTAAGGAATGAAAAAAATAGGTCTCTAACACACAAAAAATAGACCCCTAATACATAAGTTTCTTGAAATACAAATAATATTAAAACTAAGGGATGGAAAAAATGGATCCTGACACATAAATTTTTTGAAATACAAATAATAATAAAACTAAGGGATGGAAAAAATGAGCCTCTAATACATAAATTTTTTGAAATACAAGTGATATTTAAACTAAGAGATGGAAAAAAATAGGTCCCTAACACATAAAATGGACTCCTAACACTGATTTTGTTTTTATTTTATTTTTTTAAAAAAATAAATTTTACTTAAACTACCCGTACAAAAAATTTTGGGTCCTGAACGGGTACCCGCCTGGCCCAGTGCCAGCCCTGACTAAATACTACTATCTAATAGAATATGAAACATATAGTAGCATTTTGTTAGAATGACTTTAGAAAATAGTATATAATTATGTATGAATTCAAAAATTTATAGCATGTAAAAATTGGTTCTTGACTAGTATTCCTTTATGATATTGATAGGAAGTAGGCTGAAACCCATTGCACCTGAAATGCTATAGACTTGCCATTGAAATATTTAAATAATATGGAAAAGCGACATAAATGAATGAAATTTAGGGGTGTCGCGCGTTTCAGACTTTAGAATGATAATGAAAAAAAAAAAAAAAAGTTCAATTTGTATGTAATAATAGTGTAAAGAAAAAAATCTCAGTTAATAATAAATTATTGTTAGTATTTTCTTATTTCTAAGACATAATTTTGAAATTTTCTTATATTTTTTTTATAATACTTCATTTCAATTTTTTTGTGCATTAATTATTTTTAACTAAAATAATTTAAATTATTTGTTTCTCTCTCCTATATAGATTGATAAAAATGAATAGACTCACAATAATATTAAGAGAAATTTTGAAAAAATATTGTTACTATTATAGACAAATTTAATGCTAATACATAAATTTAACCAATTTTATTAATAAACATAAATTAGTCAACAATATCTTATAAACAAAAACAAAGAAAGTATATTTTAAAGGAAATTATTGTGAAAAAATGACTAATTTAGCATTGCAAAAGTTTGTTTTAAAAAGTGCTGGCTGTGGGGTTCGAACCCACGCGCACTTATGTGCAGAAGATCTTAAGTCTTCCCCCTTAACCTCTCGGGCAAACCAGCTCTATGTTTTTGAATTTCTTATTTAATAATAGATCTTGATTTCATGTCTGATTTTTTTTCCACACCTTTGAGACGAACAAACCTAAATGAAAAATTGTAAAAAGTCACTTGAATTTGGTAGCAACTTCTATTTTGGTTATCCTTTTATTTAGTGTTTGGCACACATAGTTTTTGTTGAATGTTTTGATAACTAGCTATTCCATCCGTATATGCGTTAAAGTGAGTAAATCTCTTTCTTCTGTTTGTATATGTGTCAAAGTCAAAAACAATAAAATTGTCCTAGATTTCTTTTAACATTCTGATTATGTATTGTTAAATTCCTCAACAAAACGTGTGAGATTCTATTAACCGACATTATGCTCACTTGATAAAGTGGTAATTAAACAATGAAAGCTAACAGATAAACTATATTTAGATTCATTAAGAGATGACTGTATGAGGATTGTATAATAAGACAAATTAAATAATTAACAAGTTTAATTTTGATGTGTTAGTATTGTTAAAACAAAATTAATTTATCGCACAATCATGATTTTTTTAAAAGATTATCGGGAGAAATTTTTTTCTATTGATATGGTATTATATTGAATGAATGCGACAACTTCTTTTTTTTTTTTTTTACACAATAAATTCACTTACATGACAAGTTCACACACACACACAAACATTTTTACGTTATTAGATTTAATGAATCTAACATACTTTATGCTGAGATTATGACCCTGTTTTATGGGATTCGCATTTGTTGTGAAGCTAAATTCAGAAAGGTAGTTGGTTATTCGAGTTCTATATGCACAATCCAACTAGTCCTGTTGAGATTCTACATCAAAGCCTCTACGTGAATGAGCTAACAATGATTCCCAATTACATGCGAAGGATTGAAATTTCTCTTCTTCGTACGTATAGAAAGTACAATCATTGTATTGATGTCTTAGCTAAGTTGGGAGCATTGGCAGTGGAGTCTTTGCTTATCCTTCATGAATAGCTAGTGAATCTCAATATGTGCCTTTAGGCTGGAGTCTGTTTCTTTTGGACTTAGTTTTCATTCATTCTTTTTTATCTCTTCTAAAAGAAATAAAAAAAAAAAACATTATCGCACTCAATAAGTAAGATTTAATCTGCCCTAAATTAGCTCCATTTTGGAGTTGTGAAGAAAAATATTTGATTAATTGCAATATAGTTCCCACTTTCCAGCAAGACTTTAGATTTCTAATACAAGACTATTGACAAGACTGTGATGGAAAATTAATAAGTGATGAACAATTATGGCATGTTAATAACACGTGAAAACAAGGGGAAGACTGTTTCATGGATAATTTTTATTCCTGTGATATTTTTCTTCGAAAATATAATATGAGAATATTATTTTTAAATATTATTAAAAAAATATGTTAGGTTAACTATTAAAATTGATTGAGATTACTTTTTACATTCCTAAGAATAATTAAAATATGTGTTTGGTTAAGTTATTTTTTTTTCTAATAATATATATATTATAATACTAAAATATGATTATTGAAAAAACAACTCTCTTTCCTACACGTACACATGCTTTAATATCCAAAAATAAAATAAAAATGCTATAAGTATCTTAAACTTTTGTTGTAAAAAAATAGTTCTTCATTAAAAACCAGTTTATTTTTTTCTGTCGGGATTGAATATAAGTTGAACATTGAATTATGTTTTTGCTAGAATTTAAATATATCTAAGATTAATTTTGTTATTATTTCAAAATAAATGTGGAATAATTTTTTCCGATCCTATATTCTTAGAAATAATTAAATAGTTCGTGAAACAACTCCCTAAGAGGGTTAAAGAATGTGTACTCAAAGAGGAGATTAAAACATTCTTAGTGTCTCAATTGTATTACAAACATCGAATACCAAATAAAGGAATAAATGAGAAATATATTATCCTCTGTCTTGGCTACAAGGATTTTTCACATAATGTTGTGTTACAATAAAATTGTCTAATGAGATAATAATTTCATAGTCACCAAATGAGAACAAAAATCTGTCATGTGGGCATGGAGTAAAATCCAAACCATTATAGAAATACTTACATAATAAGTCCAAATAACCGATATCTACCAATTAATATATCATATATTTTATTTATATAATTAATATTAATAATTCAAAATTTAATCCAATAATTATTAAACAATGTTAATTCACAAAGTTTCAATAAACTGTATAAGGGCTGACTTGTGTGGGCTTAAATAAGGAATACCAATCCTAGAGACTGTAGCAACAAAGGGAAATGATTTTCAATGATGAGGTATGGTAATGGAGACGTGATATAAATGGCTAGCTATATCCATTTCAAAATTAAAAGTATTGGGGTTTTCATAATTAATAACATTGCTACAACGGATTCTTAGACATGAACAAATTCCAAACCCTGTTATTTTGATTGCAAGTTATTTGTCTTAATTATAGAATATGAAAAGACTTTCTGCAATTTGACATTGAGGTTTTAAGTTTCGTAGGTACATGGTTCACGGTTTGAAAAGAAACAAAGCTTAAGGCCATCATTAGGGGTTTAACACTGGTACTTAATATTAATATCCCAACTCACTAGTTTGATTGAAGCTTGATTGTGGTAAGATGCTCAAGAAATAACAATAAGCATGAGAAAGGGAAAGTAAAAAGTGATCTGCATATCACGTGTATAAACATGACATATATTATGAATTTAATTTTTCCATTCCCCCCCTCCCTATTCCTTCAGTTGAACTATAGTCCATAACCTTCAATTATATCAAATGCATTAGGTTAAGAACTTCACACAATCATGACAGGCGTTTGTTCCTTCTTCCATCAGTCATTGCAGTCTAGGTGTAGTATGTACGTAGGTCGTATATATAATATATCCCCCATTTGAATTTACGATTATCAAACACATCCAACTATAGAAAATAATTATGCATAAATCCAATTTTTTTTAAGAAGCTAATAATTTTTATTCTTCTCTCAAACTAAGTTAATCTAAATGGAGTACATCTGTTTAGTACGAATCAGACGTAAAAAAAAAACACGAAAAGCCAACGTGGAACAGTGTCTTTTTTTAAAAAAAATATTCATAATTGAAAAATTAGAAAAAGATGAATGAGATATAATGAAGATCACCAATTCATGTGTTTTATACGAAGATTGATTTGTAAAAATAGCATTTTTATTAAATTTGTGCTCAAGTTAAGTTTTAAATTAACTTATTTTGAGGCTAAAAATGTTTTCTTTTAAATTAAGAGTTTATTTTATTATCGGAAAATTGTAACCATTGCACTTAATGGGTAGGCTATAAGATTACAAACAAACTCGACTGTTTGTTAATTGGGTTTCAAAGTTACTAAGACATTTATTTTCTGCAGTTTAACACTTGCTTCTTGCACTTCCCATTCTTATGTGTGTGGACTAAATTATGCTTAATGAGTTTCAACACTCCCTTCCTTCAAATGTCTCAACCTCAAATCTCTAACACTTCCTTTGACCTTTAGAAGCCCCTGTACCCCTTTCTCTTACGTGATGATGTTGCTTCCTTCTCCCACGGTTTGCTGCCGCATGCTTCTCCCACACGACACCGCTCTTTCCTTCTCCCATGCATCATCACCAATGCTTCCCTCTCCTATGCAACGTCGTTGCTTACCTCGATCACTGAAGAAGGTAATATGGTTGTGGTCTATTGTGGTGTGGGTGTTTGGTTCTGATGGGGGTACTTGGTATTTCGGAACATATTTTGGAATTTTCAAGTCTATTATGAAATATCCATTTTGTAATACATTTGTAAATTCAGAATGTGTTATGAAACACCTATTCTATAATTCAATTAAGAACTTTTGATTTTTTAGCTTCCGGAACAAGTATTACATAACACGTTCTAGATTTTCAAGGATATTATAGAATGAGTATTTCATATAATCAACTTGTAAATCTTGAAACTTGTTCTAAAATGCCCATTTTGTAATATAGGAATTTTGGTTTTCTTGAAACGTATTTCAAAATGAGTGTTCCACAATAATGTTTTGGATTTTGTTTTGGATTTTTTTTTCTTTTGGAATAGGTGTTCTGGATTGCAAGTGTATTACGAAATAATCATTCTAGAACAACATTTCGCAAAAAAAAAGTGTTGAGATTGATTAAGGATACTTTTGTCCACATGATAAAAATGAGAAGTGTAGGAAGAATGTGTGAATTTTCAGAAAGTAAATGCCAATTAAGGAAATAGATGGGCTTTATTTGGGTCCAAGATTCCATGTTAATGGATCAGAGAGGCATCACTTATCTCCTATATTTTCGTCCTGAGAAAAAAAGTCTCTAATCTCTACACGAATATGGTTGTTCATTTGCAACATGTCAACCAATATATGAGAACTATATACTCAGCTGTTTAGCCTGTGGAAGTTATCCATATTTTTTTCGGTGAAGGAAATTGATCCATATATTGAATCTAATTGAAAAAAAAAAAACCAAAAGAACAAGCAATTGCTATTCCCCGTTTTTGTTTATCCATATGCTATTTTTTTATGATCGAAACCTCATTTCAATGAACTTTGTGAAGTTTTGCTCTGTTTGAGTAATATTTATCGACTGTAGAATTATGTAATTTGGATTAATGCTGGGCGGGTGGGAACGTGGGGTGATATTTAAGTGAAATTTATAAGATCGATCAATTTATTTATTTATTATTATTACTATTTTATCAGCAAATTAAATATTTTATATAAATAAGTGGTACAAGTGATACCAAAATCTCATCACAGAACCGAAACCGAATACATACCCGGTTTTGGATGAGGTGGATATGATCTAGACCGCTTGATATCATATCTTATTACCAGCCCCACTCGGGTGGCTTCCACGTCACCCCCAGTTGCATCATTCTGGATCCCTGAGTGATAGAATAACTATAATTAAGCTAGCTCACCTTCACCTTGATGAGTTTCACATTAATTATTTATGTCATGTAATCTCATAATTAAATACTAAATAACCATACCATCGATCACAAAGATCCAAGTGATACCCTACTAATGACACTACGTTAAAAACAACAAGTATTTAAACATGTCATGCAATATTTCAAATAAGTATTTGATAATGTAGTTGATTAACAAGTTCAGTTTTAATTTCAAAATTCAACTTTCTGATGGAATGAATTAGACCAATATAACGTTAAAGTGGAAAGTTAAGTTCTACCGTACGTAATACTCTTTATCTTGACTTCACTCCAAATCAACGTGTATATAAGGACGCGAACTGTCACCCTAAAGTCACTGAATTGTATTTACGTCTTTTGTCGTTTAATTTGTATTATGTCAAATGGGTATACTAATTATCAACCTTTTTCGGAATAAGATCTCAGTTTATAAAAAAGGCAGCCAAGAATTTGGAACAAATTATTATAGCTTCTCTACTTTTCTCTTACTTTTGTCATCTACTATTTGCCTTCTACAAGGCGTGTCACCCAAATTCCATTATGGCCACGTGCACTTTAAGTTTCTTAATGCCCATAAAATGCCACCACTACACTACCATGCTTTGTTAATTAGTTATATACACCTGCGTAATGCATGTGCATATATAAGTGCTACGTCCTCAAATAACTCATAATAATATAACGTTCTTACAAGATTGAGATTCCAGGAACGGCCGGTTTAACAAATAAAACAATATTATCCCTAATATAAAAATAATAACAATAATTATATATCCATCCAAATGGATGAAAGATGGTAATTTAAATAAGCAATACTATTTCATACAGATTCTGATAGCCATCTTATTTTTTCTTCGTTGAGGTTTAATTCCTTATCAGACGTATATGGATATTTTTCTTTTCTTTTTGGATTTACATAATATAACGAGACAAAAAGCCCATGCAAAAGAAAATGTGTTCCAAGTTCCATCTCATCTTTATTCCATGCAAGTATAACTCTGTTAATGCTTCATACATCTACAGCGATCCTTTAAAACACAGTGCCACAAACCAAAGGGTAAATGAGAAATATATTAGCTGAAAATAATTAAAATGTATCAAAAGTGTAATTTTTGTTCTTTAAATTTATCTATGAACAAATCATGAGGTATGTGGCTCATTTTACTGTAGGAGAGTACGGTGTGTAGACACTCGTGAGAAGCTAAGCAAAGCATAATTAAAAGACAAAGAGATTGATCATAAAAACACAGGAGAGAAAGGAAGTTCCATATATAACCTAAAAAAAACAAGAGCACTTTTACATCCACTAACACGTCTTCAAAATTCTTAGGCGTGACAAGCCTAAGTGGGGTGCATTATGATGATCCTCCCATACCCAGTAGTATCCCAACCTCCCCCACTTACTATTCCAAAACCAATCCTCGATCTCTATTACTACTTCAATTCTTAGTTCTTTCTTCCCCCACTAAAAGTCTAAAACAAATATATTCACCACCATAATAAACCAACCAATACCAATCACATCCTGCCACGTCACCACCCCTAATTTTTTTTCCACCTAAACCCTACCTCATCCAATTCCTACCACCTACTGTGCACTTTTCCGGCGAAGCGGCGTAAACGTTTGAAACACAACACTCCCAGAATCCGGAAACTGGTCCATCGCGCAGCTTCTCAACTTCAGTCCCATGGGCTCCACCGCACCCGATACCTCTCTCCACACCTCGCTCCCCAACGACGACGTCGTAGAAACCGACATCGTCCCCGGTCGGAATATCTGAACCACCTTCCTCAACACGTGGATTATGTCCACTTCATCGGACATGGACCCCACGCATTCAAAACTAGCATAACTGTAACCGTCTTCCGGCGTCACGTGAATGGTGGAGTACCACTCCCCATCCATGCCGTTCATAGAGTACCCGCACGGGTCGAACGCAAAATCGCACACGAGCGCGTGGGAGTTGATCTCGTCGATTCCAGTGAGCTCCGTCATTTCCTTCCCCGCGGAGTCGCCGGTTTTTCCGTCGCCGGGGCGGCGGAAAAACTTCCGGGCGAGGACGGGGTCGAGGTCGGTCATGCAGATTTCCATAGTGTAAGCGTGGCTTTCGCTGTAAGGCGCGTGAGAGTGATGAGGAATATTGGTGGCGGTGAACACGTGCCACGCGTGTGAGGAGGATTTTGAGGGCATAATGGAGGCTTTTCTGAAGCAGAGGTGTGAAGGGAGGGTTGTTTCCAAGTAGGTGACTTCGTGTTCGAAGCTGGTGTGGGGGAAGGGTTGTGACAAGGGGAAGATGAAGCTTCCGCGGGTGTAGCGGCACAAAGAGAGAGTGAGGCCGAGGTGAGTCTGCGCGTAGAAGATCAAGGGAGTAATGGATTTGAGAAGCTGTGTGGTCCCACACGTTTTGATGATGATCTTGGTTGGGTACACAAAGAGGCTTGATTCTGATAACACATAAGCGTCGAAGTAGGAGTTTCCAACGGCTGAAACGACAGTGCATTGGACTGCTTCTAGGGTTTGTTGTATGCAGTCGAAGGAGAGTTTTCTGAGGCCCAGTTGGAGGATGGTTGGGTCATCACCGAAGAAATGGAGCTCCAGCCGCTTCTCGAAGCCTTCGAATGCAAATGCCATGAATTGGAGATCAAGAATGAATAACGAAGAGTGGTGGTGGTGTTTGTGGTAATGGTGATCAGAGAAATGTGAGGGAAAGGATATTGAGGGTGATTTGGATTTATAGGTGTGTGTGTGTGAGGTGGAGTGAGAGTAGTGAGTAAGTGTTTAGAAATTAGAAGGGATGTGTGAGCATGAGCATGCGGGTGATGGAACCAAGAATCATGATAGTAGGCATAATGAATTGAAATAGGATGATGATATGCAACAATTTTGTTATGTTTTTTTAGTTCAATCTTCTCTTAGCTTCCTTCACAGACACCAACAGAATTAATATGCCCACGCTCATCAATTCTTTCTTGCTTTGTCATTGCCTATTCTATGCCTCCACTCTTCCCTCACCTTAATAACTCTTTCTGCCTTCTTAATCTACATAGTAACTTCGAATAGAAAAATTATATTTGGATACCTGACAGGAAGAGAAAAAAAAAGTAATTGAGAACATGATGTGATAAAAAAAAAAAAGAGAGTGAGAAAAATGAATAATGTTAATGAAGTGTTGATATTGTTGAGTTGTCTAAATATCATACTCCTTCCAATAACATATAGGAATATTTGTTTAAGAATTTAGAAAAGAAAAATGTTTAATGTACATCCATAATGTTATCTTACATCTAGTGAAAGGGAGAGAAAAAAAAATATGATAAGATTTATGTGTGATAGAAAGAGAGATAGAGAAAAATGAAAGATGTTAATAAGAAATTTAAAATTAAGAAATGTTAATGTATCATTATTCATTGCTCTTTAAAACTCTGAAAGACGAGTTTTGAGATGTTTAAGGGAAAAAACGTGGTTTAATATTTCAAATATATTTTCTACATTTCTGCCGGCCTTCTAATTCTACTTAGCTTCGTATAATATATAGGAAAATTTATCTAAAGACATCTAGTTGTTAATTGACACGTAGAGAGAACAAGAGAGAAACATATACAAAGGTGAAATAATATAATAAGAAAAAAAATGAAGTATTTGATATATCAACGATTCTATTTAGTACAAATTAATACATATATGCTCGCACAAATCATACGAAGCACAACAATCTTTGGTGCATGCTAATTTTTTTAAAACAAATAGGTTAAAATAGTTAGAAAATATAAAAGAAAATTTGACTGAAATCATTTTTGTATTTTTGTAATGAAAACTAATTGGTAACTTGTAGTATTTTGCTTGATATATAAGATTCTTTTTTTGTTTCTCACAAGGTCTCTTTTTTAGGAGGTAAGTGTTGTTAAATATATGATCTGGTATTAAATGTGAATATCTCATCCAGATTTAAACCTTAATTTGTCATGGTGTGAAAGATTAGTCACTTTCACTAGACTCAACTTGTTTGGTTGCTTGATATATAAGATTATATATATATATATATATATATATATATATATCATTATTTATGTATATAAGAATAATATGTGTTTTTTCGTATTGTTTTCCCTTAATAATTTTGGAAAAGTGAAAGTCGATTTGAGAGGTTTAAGGGGGAATATAGTGGTTTAATATTATATGATTTATTTCAAATATTATATTTTACAATGTGGGCTCTCTAGTATGTAACGTTAGTTCCATGTCTTGCCACTATTATTATTTAGTTTAAAGTAAAATCAATTAAATTTGAAGTTTGAACGATATGTGGGGCTAATTTGACTAGAATGATTGGTTGAACTGATGATGAGAAATATCAGAAATAATTATGTTGAACCCATATCATACACTTCTTTTCACAATCACAAAGAAACTGGAGATTTAGCAATGTTTCAAGAGACCTTGTTCATTCAAAGGAATTTGATTCCGTGAGTCAAAATTCAGCATCAGCATTCAACTTAACTATTTCAATGATAATTCTATTAAAATAGAGACATAATCATCAACCGGAGCTAGATGCTGTATTGTTGTTCTGAAAAACAACAATTATGATTTATGAGCTCTGTAGAGATAATTAATAGACCGTTTTAATTAGAGCTCCAGTTAAAAACAGGGTAAACAGAGCATTTTGTAACCAAAAAGTAAAATTAGAAGTAAAAAGACCCAATCACTTGGGACTCTGTTTGATATGAGCATACTCTGATATAGATGATGGCCTCTGCATAATGGGAAAGTGAAGACACCTCAGTTGATGGAGACATCTTTGTCTATTGCTAGGAGAACAGGTGTTAATTAACCAAAATCTTGATGTGCTCAAAATATGATCCATATTTGGTGTTAGAATAATTATTATTATTATTTGCAGAAGGAAAAATATGAAGGAACAAAATGGAAAAAACCAAAAGAAATCAGGCGTGTCAGGTAAATAATGAGAATATCCTTGAATTGGGGAGGCCCGTACGTGAAATTAAAAGCACCAACATCATTTTTATTCTCCATGCAGTTTCATGTAGTTAGGTGGCATTATCATTATTTTTTTTTTCTAATTTAACAATTTAATTTCTGTATCTATCAAAGCATGCATGCACACTTGTTAACCATGTCAGCATCAAAATTAAAAACGATTCCCTTTATCCTCCAAGTGATTAGTTTTTAAAAAGCTTGGTTTATAAAAACAACTAAATAACGTTCATCATTATGTTACCACGAAAGATGAACATTTTCACGTTGAAATTCCTTTAAAATATTTTGGAGACTAATGGAATAATACCATCAGATTCTTATAATTCTAACCTGTATATACTGCTCAACAACTGCTTATAAATGACATTCAGTTTGCAATTTTGTTTCTAACCAAAGCCAAGGTAAAATATGATGACTCTATTCTAACTTTGGGGACATAAAGTTGATTTGGATCATAATGTTTAACTAGCTAGTCTCATATAGAAGTAACAGTAATTTTGAAGTAAAAGGAAGTAATTAGTGCTTCATGGTCTTTTAGAGGAAGTTTTGGTAGCCTGTTTCTGTCGACATGTAAAACTAACTTCTCCATCATATAGGTGGTCCGTGGTCTCCTTGACTTTCAATTTACGAGTATTGTGAACATTATATCAATAATAATTCAGCATAATCAACAATACAGAAGCTTCTCCTTAGTATAAAGACGGGTAGAATGTATTAATTATTCAAAATGAAAAGAAAAAGTACACAAAATCTAGCATACACTATACTATTACCACTACAACACAAATAAGGGGACTGAATAAACTAAATTTGAGTAGAGAAAGGTTGGGGGGGGGGGGGGGGGGGGGGGGGGGGGGGGGGGGGGGGGGGGGGGGGGGGG
>PYAF01000045.1:474631-494592 GCA_007407185.1 Glycine tomentella
TCCAAATCCCCCACCTTTTTCACATCGAAAGTTTCAAGCAAAATCTCATCCATCCTAGAATTAGTTGTAGGCAAGGACTTGGGTAATTTGAAGAGACATAGAAAAAGATATTTCTTTCTTTCAAAAAAGAGTAAAAAGTTTGGAGTTGAAACTTGAAACCGTCTTCTTAATCTTAAAGTTTGGTCCCACTAAAAGTAGTAACCTTTCTAAACCCCATATACAAGCCTAAACGCCACATACACATCCTCTTTAACTTTCTTCTCCACCCTCCACCTCATTCCTTAGCCCAAATGACCATAATAATGCAAACCCCAAACCCATGATTGGTCCCACTATGTGCCCCCTAGACAACCACCGTGGATGACCCCACAAGGCTACACATCATCTAAACATGTGTCCCAACTTGAAGGCACAACAAGGGTCCATCTTTGTTTCAAGATTTGATGAGATTTGAGGGACATGGTGTCCCCACTTTGCCCTTAACTACAAGACAATGGCATAAGTTGGCAAGGAACAAGCGGGCTTTAGCCGCCATACTTGCTTGCATGCGCAAATTTCAGTATACAATGAAGCGAATTGGCACACAAGCACAAATAAGTGTTGTGTTTGCAAATTCATTTTACAAGAGTCTAGTCTATACTAATGAGCATCACTGTACCATGCGCACAAAATTTGGCAAATTGCTTCAACACGACCCCACCAGGTTGCAACTCAAAATTTGGAAAGGCTTCCTTTATAATATTCATATTAATTTAGTGCATGCACTTAAGAGTAGTCCAAGAAGCCATGAAAAGTGGTTGGATGCTTCATTTGATCATTTTCTTTGTTTCTTTTTTCAATAAAATAAAATCTTTTGTATCTCAGGCTTTTATTACAGCTTCATATTGGCGTGGGTCTGGTACGTTTTATTATTCTTTTCTTTTGACATTTCCATCTTCCTCTACAAATTAAACATGATGTGCCGTGCAAGATAAACAGGAATTTAATCCTGTGTACTCAATAGTATTATTGAATGAAATAAACAAACTAACATAAGAATAACATTCTATTATTTTCTTAATAGTACCCCGCCTCAGGTGTTAATTGATTGTTAGACTAAGATATAGCAGTTCTGATCAAAGTAGAATCTTGATGATTGTGTGAACATGCTTAAGAAAATTTTAGGATAATTGCATGATTAGTAATAATTTAAATTTAGGGATGATTATCTTTTTAATAAGATTTTTTTTTCATATTGGTGCAATAAAAAAAGTTTTGATATTAAACTAAATTAATTCAAATAACTAATTAAATAGATAAATAAATAGTTTAATTGATCATTTGGTTCTTATATTTGCAATAACTTTTTATTTTAGTCTCTATACTTAAAAAATTTAATTTTAATTTTTATAAAGATGATTCTTGTGAAGGATATATGGCTCCAACAAGAATCATTCCTCGAAGGTGTGCTGAGATTTTATTGAAACAAACAAGACATGTTCTGAGCTTTTAACTGGCCAATCCAAAAATTATTTTAATTGATTTCCTTGAAATGTTTAACGTGAGACTGCCAATGCATCTCCAAAAGGTGGAGATACATAATATGATCCCATCTCGTCCCATACACGCCACATCATTCCTCTCATTTTGAAAACAAATGCATGTCTATTTTAATTTCTTGCAAAATTCGAATCTCTGTTGATTGCTAGCTATTTGCTCCTCGCATGCATCATTCTGCTGTGTGACCTTCTTTCTCTTGTCTGTCAGCTGTCTTATTCGTTTACTTTCCCGTACAATGCAAGTTTTCTGTACAGGGAAATCCTACCCAATCATGCCCTCTTTCGACTCACCGCACAACCATAGTACCATCTTCACTAATCTTCACAACAAAAGTACTGTACTATTTTTCTTGTCTATTAATTATTAAAGCTATATTAAGGGTACATTGAAATTCTTGATAAGAATTCATTAATAACACTTCCTAATAAAATAAATTGTTTTTATTATTATTATTATTATTATTGAACCTTTTCTTTTAATATAAACCATAGGATAGGATGTGTTTGATTTACAAGACAACATTAATAGTACTACGAGTTCTATGTCTCTCCCTATTTACAAGAAAGATTCACCATACTAACTATGATTGCATTTTTTGTTTGGGTGAATAAAAGTTTATAAAAGTGAGAATTTATCCTTTTCAAATTCAAATATACCACAATTTTTTTGGCTTGAATCAAATATAAAACTTATGTGTCATACTACAAAGTAATTAAATTTAGCTTCGTCTAGTCTGACTTTTCTATTTTGTTAAGAGACTCTTATCTATTAGTTATTGATTGAGATTGAATTAAGTTATGATCTTAAATACAGAGTAAATGTAACTAATTCGTATTTTTTAAAATTAAAATCACTCGATGATTTGATCTTAATTGCATCAAATATTATTTCAGAATTATAGATGTTGGACGTAATAAGTTAACATTTTTAAGGACTAATTTGAATTACTAATGATTTTATCAAAGACTAAGCTCGTACAAATTAACTTTTTAAGGATTAACAATTTGCTAAAAATGTAGGGAAAATGATTGCGTCTTATTAGATACTAAATTGGATGAAGTTATTTTTTTGAAGGTTGAACTGATCGTGTTACTCGTGAATAAATTTTACCTGTTTAACAAAAACAAAGAAGAAAAACAACCTGTAATGTTTGATATTTGAAGTTTGCACTCTGAAAAAGAGAATATGGTGGCACTCAAGTGGATGACATGCAAGATGCCAAGACTGCATCTCATTGACGTAACTTTGGGGTGTTTAAAGACTTGAGAAGATCTCTTGCCCTGTAAATAGAAACTGTGACGTCTGAATCTGATTATCATTCTGCAAGCATGTATTGTTGGAATCATTGTGATTTGCATTTTTTGTCTTTCAAATATCTCGTCGCAATTGCTCTATGATTTTATCTATTGCCCAGATTTTGCTATTGCTCATCTTTAGTGTTAAGATGTTAACTAAAGATCTTGAGTTTAAGATCTAATCTTTACTAGATCTTCCAGTAAAAGAAGTTGAGAGATCTCCAACATGAAGAATGAATTCTTGTACAAGATCAATATGGAGAATGAGTTCTTGTATAAGATCCATCAAGATCTACACATTGTTCAAAAAAGAATAAATTTTTTCTCTCTTTCTCTCTCCCTAAGATCTTAAAATGAGATCTACCATTAAAGGAAAAAATTAGAGAGATCTTGATAGATCTTTAATCCTATGTAGTATTATAGAGTCCACTAAAAAGTGGTTTAAGATCTCAATTTAAGATCTATCACTAAAGATGCTCTAATTGACCGCTAAATTGATTGAATGCTACAATTCTACCAAAGTGTTTTTTCATGACATTTGCACTTTAGCTTATCAACTCTTTTAACGAGTAAATTTTTGTAATTGATAATACTTAATGCTATCGATATTTTCAAGAAAATATTTAAAAATATGTTGCAAAATATTTTCATATATATATATATGACTTCATACAATTTTCATGAAATACTTCTTGCAAAATAACATCTTCATTTGTTATTCCTAATAGATTTTTTACACCATATATATTTGTACATTTTTAATGATATACAAAAGACAAAAATTAGCTACAGTATCTTAAGAACTTTTTGTAGTATTTTTCAGTCAAAAATAGACTTTCACTTCAGATAATTAGTGACGATCAACTTTTAATGTCCTGAGTTTTATAGCGTGAGTTATTGAGGTAAATTTCAATTTTAATTAAAAAGCAATACTTGAATACTATACAAATAGGTTTGGTCTTGTATCACCCTCCCCAATCATGACAGAATCTCACGAAGTTGGAGACAATAATAGCCATTCTTATTCAAATCTAGTTATATATTTTGCTTCCCCGAACAAAGGTCTTGAGCATTAACTCTCGATCTTAATTGACTAGATATAACCCTAAATCTAATTAATTAAGCTTATCATTGACTGTTCAACCAGCTTATGAATACCCAACTACTATTACTAACACTAGTGGAATCTGAGCAAGTGCTGACATAAACATGGTGTCATTCGAACAGTTGAATTGCACTTGTTGCTTAGCACATCACGGTTCACCCTAATTTGAATGTTATTTTGCTCCACGCTCTAGGGAGAGTGGGAAGGAAAGGAAGATGAGAGATAGTATCTTTATATATAATATTTTCTTCTTCTTTAATGGCTATAATTAATTTGAATGAATAAAGTGGTTAACACTATTATACTGTTTTTAATTTTTTTTTAAAAAGGAAACAAGACATGGAATTAAGCAATCCTAGAACCTAACTGCATAAACAAAATAAAACTATTTGAGTAATAATGAAAGGGCCATATATTTTTTAAAGTTTCAACTCTCAAGATTCAAATCGGAAATATATTTGAATGGCTGCTCTACTCAACCATATGATGATGCTGGCTCCGTGGCAAGATGAAACCTAGAACTGAATGACACCATGTTTAGATGAAAAGGAAGCTCATATTGAGTGAGTGGCCAAATATTTTTCTACATAATGCCATCCATGATATTTTTGAAGAGGATGACATATATATGAATTATTTGTTAAAGAACTCATATACTTATTTAACAGCAAACTCATATACTTATGTTCATTGTTAAAGAATTAATTACTTGAATTTGGCCCCTTTAACCATGATCGTGCTCATTGTTAAACAATTCAAGTAATAAATTCTTTAACAACAAACATAAGTATACGAAATTAAATCTTAATTTTGCGGAAAATATTAACAAAGGAAGAAAATTACCACATCATAGAATCCGTGGACTTTATGCTGAATTGCTGATAATAGAAAAGATTTATGATATAGCTAAAGGCCACATGAAATTATTAACTAAAAAACAGTAATTATGAATATGAAAATAAATTGTAGTCACAGATATGAGATTTCATATCTGTCTCAAGGACAGAGCCAAGAGATGCCTTTGAAGCAATTGATAATGTCCGAGAGAGGTTGAGGCATGTTGGCACGGATACAAGTCAGCGTGGAGGCCATCATGTTCCCTCTGCTCCAAACTATCTGTCCTCTTCATAAAGCTTACTATATGGTTAATTAATGGTAGTAATATTCTTTTCTTATTAATTGAACTTTCTACATCCCTGGCTCCAAGTTATTCCCAATATCCATTAATTTCTAGGTTTCAGAAAACCAAATCTCTTGGACATGGAAAAAGCTTTAATAGCATTGTTAACAATATCTATCCCCCTCTCAAAGGGCAATAGAACTAAATGTGACTAGGTTTTCTCATGGTTCATGACCATGTATCTTAAAAGGGTAACATTATCTATGCCTTGGAACTCTGAATCCATATTAGTCTTCATTTTTAAATGTTGAATTGTTTTGGAGCTAAATGTTTACTTTTAATTATATGGCAAAAATCAGAGTACCTAGACTATGATCTTAGGTTTCATTTTTTAATGTAGAAAACAACTAACAAAGTAGCTACTAGGTTTGTTTTATATATATATATATATATATATATATATATAAAGACAGTTAAATAGCTAGGCATGTGCATATTATTAATTAGAAATCCTAAATTGAAATCATAACATGAACTCTGATTTATTTGTTTTGTTCTGTTTGTTTGATCTATTAGATTTCTTCACCCTTTTTTAAACCCTTTAGTTGATAGCTGTCTCGAAATGCATGGCATGCATTAGAAGTCATGGCCTTTTGCGGAGAACTTTTTCCCTGCTAAGATTCTGTATGTCCCAACCCAAACATAAATAGGATTAAGACATTAATCTACATTAGTATATATATTAGTGTATTGGGAAAACAAATGGTAAATCTATAGGGGGACAAGAATCTTCTAGTATGCCATTAAGTATTGTTTAGAGCTGTCTGTAAGGATTGGTACTGAGATTAGGAAAGGAGTGAATCTTAATATAGATATTATATAATTATTATAAAGTTGTTGTGTTATGAATATAATACAATATACATAACGTGACGTAAATAATGCTTGTATCCTGCTACTGGGGTCACGGACTCGGTTTACAAAAATGGAATAATGAAGATGAATAAAATTATTCAGCTAACATAGTTGCTTCAATTAGACACTGTTGCCACACTCATTAGCCAAGATATCAGATTAGTTAGAGGTGAGTTTTGTCCTATAGTGATCGATTTTATTCCGACTCGACCTAAATTAATTAATGGAACGTCTAACATAGTATCTGGATATATACGCATGGTCGGTCCTAGACTAAAATAGAAAAAGAACTACTTAACCAAATTACATAAGATTATTTATGACTTTTTCCTGGCTTTTCTTTTATAAAAATTAAGCTCTTAAATTTTTTAAGAGCTTTTCTTAAAATGTATTTGACTCATCTTCTCCTTTAAAGAAGAAATGTAAGAAAAAAAAACTGGACCAAACACTGCCTTAATCTTTTTCTTTTAGAAGTTAAAAACCTTTAAGTGGTGTTTGTAAAAAGATTCATAAGAATAAGATAGATGATAAGATAAACTAAGAAGTTCGAACAAGCTTGATAACTAAAATACACAAATCAAATCCCCAAGATCTAGTCAAAACAATTTTTAATGATGTTTTAACATGCTGGTGTGAATTTTAGCCAAATATTCAAAAGCATGTAGTTCAACGAGTATAGTGTCTTACACCAAAGTGAGACTCTTAGCATCACCGACAGTGTTCAGAGGAAAGGTTGTTAGAAGTAATCTTCATGTTCACATTCTTTGCATCAGAAAAGGGCTGTTAGTCTGTTACTAGCACCAACAGGGCACACAACAATGTCAACAGGAACAGCCTCTACTGTTGACATTGAGTTTGGGAGATGTAGATATGTGTGATGTATATATATTTTTATCATTTGTTTTTGCAGCTTACACTTGGAATACATAATAAGCTTTTAAGAATTCATGTACAGGTACAACAACATAGGTTGATAAGAATATAGGCATGCAGTTACACAGGCACACAACAATGTCAACAGGAGCAGTATCTACTGTTCACATGGAGTTTGTGAGAGGTAGAAATTGTGATGATATATATATATATATATATATATATTTTTTTTTTTTAATTTTTTTTTTCAGCTTACACTAGGAACACTTAATCAGATTTTAAGAATGCATGTACAACAACATAGGTGGATAACAATATATGCATGCAGTTACACACATACATGCCCACATAAAAACACAAAAAAACAAAAATGCATGTAAGGAAAAGCAAGACACCACAAGATTAATTAATTATCATCACAGATGTTGGATAGAGAGACATAAAATTCATTGTGTTTCTTCTTTCCAGAGCAGTTATCCCATTCCATGTGCTGATTCTTTCTTAAATGTGGAGTTTGTTGCATAAAAGAGTTGTGCATCTATAAGATTTTGAGACAATTTGGCACAATGAAAAACGTACTGGCAAGATTTTCCAACAGATTCTAGCCCCAAAGTTCCAATATTGTGGCATCCATTCAATTCAAGATGAGTAAGTTCCTTGCAGCCAGTAGCAATTGCTTCCAAACCCTTGTCACTTAGGAAATAACAATCACTTAAAGTCAAGTTCTTTAACTTCTTACATCCATTCCCAATAGCACACAAACCCCTGGATGTAGACATTATTAAAAAAAAGTATTACTAACTAAAAAAATTGAAAGAACTATTATCAGAATGCAAAATTAATAGTTAGAGACATGAAAAAACATTGTGTCCACGTGTACACAAAAGAAAAGGTTGCACCCTTAAGGATCATGTAAAAGGAAAATTAAAAAAATATTACAAAAGCAATCAAGTCTAACCCCACTACATAGGTTTGACAAAATGGATTAATTGATGTCATTGGACTTTATCAAAAAACAGAATTTTAAAAAGATATTAAAAAAAATTGAATGGCTCTTTTGAACTGATAAACTCTACAAATGGTTGATCATAGTCAGAAAATAAGATAAATATGAATTTGTACTATGCCCAGTGCATGTGTTTGTTTGTGAATTCAACTATTCAAGCATAGTCAAATGAAACAAATCCTAAAAAGCAATGATGAGAAAGCAGCTCACTTATCAGTAAATCTCTGAAAACTATATAGAGCCAATAACTCCAAAGACAAACAGCTAGCGCCTACAACTTTCAGAGCATCATCTGTAAGATTAATACATTGCAGCTTTAGAACTTTCAAATGTGGGCATCCTTTAATCACAGAAAGCACCCCTTTATTATGGATGAACTCAGAGTCCAATGACAAGGTCTCAAGGGATCTGCAGCAATGTTGTCAAACTCGAGGATCAGAAGAGGATTGGAAGGGAGGGTAAAAGATCGTAACTTGGATCGTAAGAGTTACGTGTATATGTAAAATAGAAACTGTATAAAACAATAAAAGTGGTGCAGAAAGTAACATTGTGTATCTGGCCCATATTAGGAAGAAAATGAGCAAGAGGAGTACAAAAAGCGAAAAAGGGGGTACAGGAAGAAAATTGACCCAAATGTAAACCTAATTCCTAATTATCGTTGTGTTTGCACCTCACTCATCTTCTCCCGCAATCTCCCGCAGCTGCGTGCGTGCTCCACTGCTCCTTCTTTCTCTTCTTTTTTTCTTTTCTCTTAATGGAATGATGAAACACAACATCATCGCCCAGCCTCCGTCTTCTGCCGCTCCCATACCGCTTCTGCTCCACGTGCGACGGGAGGTTCCTCTGCGTGTGACTGTACGAGGCGTGTGAGCGCATCCCGGCGGCCTTCCTCTGCAAGGCCGACGCCGCCAATGTTGTCAAACGAGCGACGAGCAGTGGCGGCGATGAGCAGAGATAAGCCCGACCCGAGAAACCATTTTTCATTTTTTTTTTCTCTCCAACTGAGAGATCGAAACCGATCGTCGATCCGTCCAACTCACATGCAAACGCGCGATCCGGCACCGATCCTCACCCCCAACGATCCTCCCTCCGAGTTTGCTCGTGCCTCCCTCTAAAAATCGCAAGATCGTACGAGTATGCGATCATACTCGCGATCTTGACAACATTGATCTGCAGTGTGATCCCACAACTTCCATTGAAACATCAGTTATTTTGGCACAAGCTGCTACTCCAAGAGATTGTAATGCATTTCCCACACCCAATGCTAATTCAACCAAACCAATATCAGTCAAGCCTTCACAGAAACGCAGATTCAGATCTTCAAGTTGTTTGCAACACTGTCCAACAGCAGTCAGACCTTGATCTCCAACATAGCAACCCTAAAGGAAAATCTCATTGATTAAAATGATGAATATGCATAACGCACGCCAAACTACTCATTGAGTTATATCTATTGATAGAGCGGTAAGGACAAAGACGCACTAATAGGATAAAAGGATATTGGTATCTCAAGTTTCACTGCTTCACAAGACAAATTGAGTTTGCAAAAGCATCCATATTGCTTCAAATTGAAACTTTTCCAAGCCAAATGTAAGTTGGCAAACGTACTTATAAAAAACACAAACGTATAACCAAACTGAGTTTAGTTCACCTAAGTTGAAGGAGGCCAAACGCTAAAGCAAACATAGCCTAAACCTTCATTTCAAACTTCAAAGCATACACTTACATACTCAGATTATTATTACTACATCCGTTCCTTTTTTATAAGAAACATGTTATAGTGTAATTTCAAGCTATAGTGTAGTATTATTATTGAAAAGATAAGCAACTTCACTGATGTAATTTCACAACAAGGCTAGAAAACACTACGCTCCAAGTAAACGAAATGTTGTTAAAACACACAGTCAACAGCTTCAAACCAAGTAGATAAACACAACAAAACAACTGCAACCGCAAACCAAAAATGAATTAGCTAGAGAACTAAAAAGCAAAACAAATACCTGCAAGTCTAAGGATTTCAAAGAAGTGCATTTCCTTGCTAGCGATGACAACGCCTCGCTTGTGAGGTTAGAACACCATATTAAACTCAGCTTCTCGAGCTTGGGAAAGCCTTCGGCGAGAGCAGTCAAACCAGAATCAGATAAACAGAGTGAATCCAAATCGCTGGGGTCAGAGGCAGAGCCGTGTTTATCATTCACGTAGTGCAGCTTCACCGAGGAATTGCCGCTCGCGCGTCTTCTCCCCTGCGAGAAACGAAGGGAAAGAAACAATCAGATAGAGAAATTAAGGAACAGAGAACAGAGAGAGAAATCTGGGAGTGAAGTAAGGGAAAGTAGAGCTTACGAGGTGAGCTGGGATTGAAACAGAGAGGCGCTCATCGATATGAACGGTGGTAACGTTGGAGAAACGCGCGGCGAGAAGGTGGATGAAGAGGTCAGGGGAGCCCGAGGCGGATGGCGGCGCGTGTGAGGCGATCGAGGCGGAGCCACCGAGTGCAGACGAGGGAGCCGGCGTCGCGGCTCGACTTGGAGTCCAGGCGGCGGAAGATCTCGATGAGTAGCTCGTCGGGGAGCAGCGTGTTGATCCAATCGTGGCCTCGCATCGAATCGAATCGCTTCCAAATTCCGATTCTTCAAATTCAGATTTTCCCAAAACGAGCGTTTCCGGGTCGAGATTGCAGCAAGCGGCAGAAGGGCAGAAAAGAAAAGCAGATCCAATTGCGTATGATTAAGAAAATTTTAAATTTTTTAAGTCCTATGATTAATTTATTTTTCTTAACTATACATATTATCTAGGTTATATAAGAGTAAATTATAAGAAATTAAAAGATTTTATAAAATAAAATATAATATTATTAATATATTTTTACTGCATTTTTAATAAAAAAAATTCTAAATATTAGTTTTTTCTTATGTTTTCAGATATTAAGTTTATTTAATTTATTATTAAATATTTTATTCCATTAAAATGTAAGAAGATTTGTATGGAGATATGGAGATAATCAGTTTTGACACGATAAATTCTACAGTCATGATCTAGTGATTGAATTATTTTTTATTTACCATTTTATTAATTTTATAAAAGTTGAAAAATAAACACTACAGTAAAGTTTGAAATTAAAGTTTTATTGTCTTTGCTTGATTGATCATTGAAGAGAATCCTTATCCCAGGTGATTTGTTATTTGAATTAGAGTGGAGTATTCTCTTTAAGTGCATATAAAGAATGAAATGAAATTTACTGTAATTGGTACAGTAATTCGCATTTAACTTAGAGTTTGAAGGTGTTTATTGTGGGGTTCAGGAAGGTGCTCACTACTAGGCTAGGATTAGGAAGCATGCATCTTGAATGCCATAGGCTCACAGACACAGCAATGGCAAAAGTGGTTGGATCATTACTTTCATTAAGTTGTGTCATAATTTCGGGACCAGTTCTCCATTTATGTGCAGTGACTGGGAGCATTTCCTTGCTTATAACATTTTCATTTTATTTGACTTTCCATCGCTCTCTTTGAAAATTTCCACTACACCTTCTCTAACCAACACCTGTAATTTCTTTGCATTCCAACTCCTTGCAAGTGAGGAGGTTAATCAGGGCATCTTTATGGACGGTTATTACATATTTAAATAATGTTACAATTTTTTTTCCCGCTAAATGCTAACCAATATCATAATCTAACCACATCGTTTGAGAAATGAGAGACTTTATAGACGGTTGTTAAAGTAAAAATATTTCTATTAAAAAATAAAAAATTGTGCTAATTATGATTTTTTATTTATGTTCTCTTATAATTTATATAAATATTTTTTTCTTTTAGTTTTTTAATCAATGTTTAGATAACAATTTTTTTTTCACCATTAAGGAAGTGTAAGAGAATAGGTAAATTTAAACAAGTATTGCATGTATAACCAAGGGTGATGCATTTTACGATTTTGACCATTATTGATGCTCTTAATTAGCATCGGAGCGCCAAAAGCTTAATTTTGGAGAAATATACACTACAACATAACATTTTGTTGTGGAGAACTGGAGATGATTATGTATTTGTTTTTGATCTTTTCTCACATGTTTATCCAGGTTTTCATTGCTAATAATAAGCCTTGAGAAGTAAACATTATTTTATCGAAGAACAAGGAGAAAGTCCCCAGGAAAAGGTTATAACACTTTCAGTAATTGCTTGATTGGAAACCTACGATTACATAATGTTGTTCTGAATTTCCATTCAGTTTCTGAAAACTTAAATCAAAGTGTTCACCTTTAAGTCACGGGCATGAGCTCTTTCACCTTTTTTCAGGTTCTGAAGAACAATTTGAGGAGGGAAGAAGTTTATCATCAAGGAAATTGAAGGACTATCGAGCTAAGTTTTTTTTTTTTTATTATTCTTTTTCTACTGCAGCTGCAGCTGTGCGTGATTTTGTATATCTAAAGCTAATTTGCTGCAAGGGTTTCATGTTGCTGTTTATAGGCAACTTAAGGTCCATGAGTTTTTATGTGGACAAGACACCAACTATGTGTTTGTAAGACAAACTGAGTTAAAATTATCGAGCTTTCATACTGGTATAGTTAAGATGCTGTTGGGAATGATTGACTGTATTTGCTGCACATGAATTCACGTTCTTCTCTGAAGATGCTATTGGGAATGATTGACTGTATTTGCTGCACATGAATTCACATTCTTCTCCTCATTTTCAGTTCTCTTTACAAAATCTAGCACCCTTCATGAGGTACATCAAAGCATTTTGTGAGAAGTTGTAACAAATATAGATTTGATATGATAATTACCAAACGAGGATAAAGTTTACGTAAGGTAAGTTGTGCTTGCGGATGGAATACGATAACGAAGATAAAGTCGTACAAGTAATTAAAGTGTGTATTATATCCCAACCATGATTAGTGTATTTTTATTATTTTTTAAGGATAAAGCACGTGTTTTACCCTTTAAAATCTTTTGAAATGTTGGTAAAAGTGATATAATTTTAGTTTTTTTTATCGGGGACTAAAAATGTGTTTTTGGGTGCATGTAAGACTAAAATTGTATTAAATTTTTATTAGGACTAAAACTAACATTTCAAGATATTTTTTATGGAACATTTCAAGATATTTTGAGAATAAAAACATATTTAACTTTTTTTTTAAAATAACAAAGGTAAGTTATATATCTCACTAAAAAATGAAAGTCGTCTCTCTCGTATTATATGATATATCTATCTATTTTTCAACCACATAATCCATTGAATAATAAATTCGGTACTGTTTGATAGCATTGATAGTTACTTAAATTGCATGACAATGACAACTAAAAGGTCGTTATCAACATTTGTACTATTACTTTTTGTTCATAATCTGACATAATCAACACTTTCACGGTTGTGTTTTTCATAAATTTGTCAGTTATAAAAATAAAAATAAAAAATTGTGTCAGTAAAAACATGAATATGAGGAACCTTAAGTTGTATTCATAGTTACATTGGATATTGATATTGATTCCTATTTCTTGTATTTTAAAATCATCAACGCGTGCCGTATTGGCTATGTTTTACTGAATTTACTTGCATCGTTTCCAACGATTAAACTAACATTAAGATCTAACAACGTTCTAAAATAGTTGTGCGAGGTAATCATAAATGTGCAAATCATATATCCCATATTCAACATGCATTTTTAATTTGAATTTGAAAATATGTGACTTGAATAGTCCATATTCGACTTTCAATGCATACAAAATATTTACATGCTATGTATTTAAAAATTTTCAAATCCTTAATTTACTATTCCTTTTTTTCAAATAGATTGATTTTAACATTAAAAAAATGTTTCAATTTTTAATGAAGTATTAAAATTTATGTCCAGTTATGTTCCCAAATAAACACTGAATTTTAAAACAATTAATAATATATTTATAGTAATCGTGAAGATATTAAGGACATTTTAGTAAAAATATACTAATTAGCTTATTTATTGTTTTTCTTAATTTGTGGGGGAAATTAAACATAAAAAAATGAAATGAAGAGAGTATTTCATTAATATTATAGAATTCTCATTTTAACTTTTGACTTTATAAAAGTATTATTTATTTTTTTCATCAATGTTTCGTTCAATAAGAATATTAAGTCTACCATGACTAAACGCAAAATCCTGGAATGAAGTGATTTAGTGACGCAGCACCTAAACTAAAAAAGAGTGGTTTGAAATGGAAGTTAGCATTGCACAAGAAGGAAAATTTGAATTGATTGAATATATATTGGATGGATGTGATGCGATCGACATGAATGCGATTCCATTTACATTCACATGCATCATCATATTATAAATTCACAATCATATGCGATTACCATACATACACATCCATCCGGCAATTTTTTTCGTCCAACGGACCATCATCACCATGCGCAAAGTCCACAGTTCATAAACCCTTCTTAGTTTCCTCCAAATCCAAACACCGCTTAACAGCGCCGCCATGAACTTTTTTAAGTCCGTCTTCGCCGACGAGCCCGACTCGCCGCCGGTCGAATCGGATAGCCCCGATCCGCCTCCGAGCGACGCCGCGTGGAGCTTCGGCGGCCTCATGCAAACTCTCGCCTCGAAATCCGAGTCCGTCCTCGAGAACTACCGTCGCGATCTCGAGGAATTCGGGTCCGGTTTGAGGAAGGAGACGGCGGTGATCCACGAAGCCGCCTCACGCGCCGTCCAGGACTTGCCGGCGTCGCTCGAGGTCGGCGCGTCGGTGGCGCAGGAGTCGCTCGAGTACGTCGGTCAAGCCATCGACGACATCGGCATCACCGTTTGGAACTCGACAGCGCAGATTATCTCTCACGGTAGGGACTCTCTCTTAGCCTCTGATTTCGATTCCGATTCTTTCGATTCGAGCAATTACGATAATATCAATGCTAGCAAGAAACTGTTGAGCGGTAGTGGTAGCAGTGATCGTGGTTTGGATTTGAAACGGTATAGTAGGTTTGATACGCTGGTGCGTGCGCTTCAGTGTGATGTGAATACCTATTTGGCAGAGCCTGAGGATTTGGGAAATTTCAATGAGTGGAAATTAGGATTTGAGTTGGAAGAGAAGAAGGAGGAGATTCGGAATTTGGTTGAAGAGAATGAAGTTGTTGATGAGATTTATGAGAAGGTTGTTCCTAGTAGGATTGATGATGAGGGTTTCTGGAGCAGGTATTTTTATAGACTGGATAAGCTGAAGCAAGCCGAGGATGCGAGGGCTAAGCTCGTGAAGCGCGCAATTTCCGGGGATGAAGAGGAGGATTTGAGCTGGGATTTCGATGATGATGATGGTGATGTCAATGATGGGTATGAGCCTTTAGGTAATAAGAGTAGGGTTTCAGAGGTGGAGGGAAATTCTGGTTACATTGTCGCGGATGGTGGCAGTGTTGAGAACGTTCAGGCTGGGAAGAAGAATTCGGAGATAGAGGGTGATGGGAAGATTGTTGATAATGTTCAGGTTCTGAAGAAGGATTTGGAGATAGAGGAAGATGAGAAGGGTGTTGCTGCTTCTGAATCTAAAACTGATGTCGATGATAAGTCAGAGAATGTGGCATCTAATGTTCCTGAGAATGTAAGTAGCAGTGGGAATAAGTTGGATGCCAAATATGAAGAAAAAGAGGCATCAGAAGGGAAGATAGATAATGATAACAATGGATCGTGCAAAGACAGTGATATTTCAGTTGTTTCAAGCCAGCCTTCAACGCCTGGGGAAGAAGACATTGGCTGGGATGAAATTGAAGATATTGAAAGCAATGATGAGAGTAAAGGGGATGGTGTTGGGTCCGCAAGTAGGATTGATTTGCAGAAGAGGTTGAGTGTGGCAGACCAAGATGAGGATCTTAGTTGGGATATTGAAGATGATGATGATGAGGCTGTCAAATAATTAGCAGATTGTGGGTTCAGATCATTGGTGCTTTAATTATTAAACACAAAACTTATTTAGTGTATAATTCTTTCTTATAAATTAACAATGTAAATAAATTGTTTTTTACGTCTTATACAAGCTTAAGTCTGAAGGTGGACACCAGTTGGAAGTTTAATTTGTAAGTTATTGTGGATTCTTCATCCCCTTTGAGGAAGGTTCTTGCACCATATTCGGTGTATCTTTTTTACAGGAAGGCATGTTCAGTTATTTGCAATTGCTATTTTATTAGGATTGCATAATCATGTCATATGGAGCCACCTTATTACTGATATATCTGTTCCAGCATCGATTCCTCAAATGCAATTACTTACATCACTTATATGAGTTGAGAGCTTCACTTCAGTATGAATTTGTTTAGAAATACTAAGCTGACAGCATCTTGTAATTGTTTGCATTTACATAAACATGGTAGATGGTATGCAATGGGGTAAGCTGTAAGCCTTCTCTCTTCCTAACATTGCATACTTAAACATGAAACAGCCAGATAGCTGACAATAGGATCCTTTTATTCAGTCTTATAATTAAATGAATGTCATCATATTTGTATTATTTATTACAGTAGACATCTCAAAAGGTTAATTACCACATTAACTAATTTAGAAAATTAAATTTAAAATTGAATTAATACCTGTCTAAAAAATGGATATTTTGTGTTGTTATCTTTAATCCGATCTTACCATATCGTTTAAACATGACTTTGTTAGTTTTGCTGTTTCAAATATATGCTGTAAGGAATTTGTTAAATCCTAGGATACCTGAGCACCATGCGAATAATTCTTTTGAGAATAATATCAAGTCACACCTCACAAACTCTTCTGTTCGTGAACAATTCAATTCGTGAGCTCATAAGTAGTAATTTATAACTCATTCATTCCATATCAATAATCTTAAGGAATTAACTCTTAATCATAAATTGAAGGGTAAAAAAAAAAACTAAAGGTGTATAATGGACAAGTTTCCTAAACCAAAAAGCTTTCTAGAAAATGTTTGCGATATAAGCTTTGCATCTTTAGAGTTAATAGTAGTAGTTGTTTGTATGCCATCTCTTAAGGTCATTGCCTTTATTATCCTTGGTTTTAAATGATGAATGGAGAGAGCTCTAAGATTTGAAGAAGTCGCGTTAAGATTTTTCTTTTGCTTTGTTTTAAGCGTATTTCAAGGGAACCCAACAAATTGGTTTGGATCGGGTGATTTGCACCCCCAATCTTCTTATTAGAGGGTTGAGCTGCTCTCTTTAACGATTTTGTTTTCCTTATTGAACTTTGAATATCAGATTAATATCTTGGTGATCTTCTGCTATAGAAACCGTACTTGAAAACAATAAAGTATTAGTTCTTGTTTGTAGAGCAATCATTATCCATGATACAGGGTTTGTGATAAACTGATAATATCCATAATAAGAGTAAACCTTTTTTCTTCTACAGTAACTAGTTCTCACGAGTATTGTACGTCTTGCAATGGTTTATGGACCTTTTTACAAGCTTTTCTCCCTTCCGTGAGAATTCTTTTGTAATTAACATGCTAATTGATGTGATGAAAAATTTATGACGACTTGGATGAATAATTATAAAAATATTAGTGCAATTGCAGTTCATTGACACATAATTACTATCAATTCCTTATTCAACTCAATTTTAATAAAATTATTTAGATCCAAAAGTAAACTAATCAAGACCAAATAGTTTATGAATTCAAATCATTTGTTCCATGTGTCTCATTTTGTGTCCCACCAATAAAAACATGTCATGTCATTTAGTACATCCACCTAGATTACTTTTACCCACATTATTCTTAACACTTTTACTCTGTTAACCCTACTTTCCCATCAATTATTATTGTTTCAACATTGTACAGTTTCCACGCCATTGCTGTCCCTTTTCTTCCTCCATCATCATCACATCACAAAATGTGATTAAAAGAATATCTCATCACAAAATTGCTTTGCATTCCCAATCAAGAATAAAATAGAGCACCTAATTGTTTCAATGCTAGAAAATATCAACACACCTATTCCCAATTACACCAATTCAAAGCCTTGAAACCCTTCAAGAATTTTCCAATTAAGATGAAAATAAAACATGTAATTGTTTCAACGCAAACAAAGCAAGATTTTGATTTCTTGTTATCGTTTCAACATTAACACTTTATTGTTTCCTTGTGAATACATGAAATTTAGAGTGTAGAAATTATTGGCACTAGAATGGCATGCCCGAAAAAATTTAAGAATCGACGCAAGGTTGTACTTGCTATATTTATTTCTTACGCTCAACAATCTCAACTTCTATGCAACAGCCAAAAAGAATTTGTTCAATCGTGTACTGAACCATCTTCAACAATAATACTTTTGTTCAATCATATGCATGGTTGGATGGGTCTCCAATGGTTCCTATAGGTGCCGCTAGGTGCAATTTGATTTTGGAGAAAGGAAAAATTGGTTAGCGTTGAGGAGAGGGATAATAGTGTAGAGAATTGTTAAGGACGGTATGGGAAAAGTGAGAAGTCTAGGTGGATATTTGAAATGACATGATATGTTTTTATTGACGAGACATGAAGTGAAACATACTCATGGGACAGGTGATTTGAATCCGATAGTTTATAGCCTTTCGTTTGAGCATTTTCTAGTGAAGATTCCCCTACGTACATTTTGCAATACAGGAAGAGCGTACGTTGTAGCATTATTGAGTTAGTTACTTTGTACTAGAAGCTCTATTTTTGGCTGAAAAAAACGTGAAAATGTACGTGGCATGGTTCTTGTTACAGAAATCAAATGTTGGTTAACTATAATTCAATCTTAGAAAACTTAATCTGTAGTTTGAAGGTTCACAGTGAATTATTTTCCAATATTACTTGTTATATTGGCCAAACATTCAATACGCAAAAAACTTAAGCAGTTGACTGCATAAATTCGTGTTTAAAGTCAGAGAAATACTAAAAACATACACTGTGACACGACTTCCAACGCACTTTTTCTTATTGAGCGAAATTTATATAGATTTCACTAAACATGTAGGTCTCAGGTCTCATTCTCTAATTGATTGATGTCATTCCCAAACTAGTGGGATACACGAGTTCGAATCAATCGGGGAGATTACGAGAGTGTATTGAAAGAAGTGTTAAAGAATGTATTTCTAACACTCGTTGAAGATATGCAATTTGACAGTGTGTACGACCCTGAGCAAAATTAGAGAGAAGAACACTACAGAGATATCATCCACATTGTACCTAAAGTCTGTACAACAAATCATTCCAAGTTATAATTCTACATGATACCAACAACATCACAATATCAGGTGGCGGTATAACAAATTAACAATTCAATTGCTCTACACGTACTGCATTAAATTGATAGACAACTCACTTCAAACAAAGCAAGCAGAAAATATTTCGCAAGGGAGATTCTTATATCACGCATACATACAATTGTAAAGTTTTAAATTTCATGTCATCAAAAGTATCATCATAAGCTGTAAAGGAGTACAAGAGAAGCACATATATTTCACAATACTTCCCCTACGGTATACTATAAAAAAGCAACATAAGTATTTTGAATTTGATTCATATTACTCAACCTCTCAACCTCAAGATGGCTAATTATTTGCTTCCCTGAGGATCCTCAAAATGGAAAGGAAGAGGTTGAGTATGTCAAGATAAAGAGTGACGGAGGCTCCAATGTACTCATCATAAGTGAAGCGCTTGATCAGGTTGTCAGTGTCATATACAATATAGCCAGAGAAAATCATGGCACCAATTGCACCATAGATAGCATGGGCAGTAGGTCCAAGAGGGAAGAACATCTGCACCAAACCACAGCAAGTATTAAGCAAGAGGAAAGTTGCAAGCAAAACATCCACCATATACATACATAATGCACTCAAGGTCTTGGACCGTGATTTGGACTGAAGCATCAAGATTTTTAACTATATGCAACCGCAATTAGTACCACATTTGTCTACGATTTTCCGTGATATAGACAAATGCAACAAAACCGCAACAAAATCGATATTTAAAACATGAGTGCACTCATCATGAAATTTACAAACTAAAGATAAAAAAAAAAAAAAAAAAAAAAAAAAAAAAAAAAAAAAAAAAAAAAAAAAAAAAAAAAAAAAAAAAAAAAAAAAAAAAAAAAAAAAAAAAAAAAAAAAAAAAAAAAAAAAAAAAAAAAAAAAAAAAAAAAAAAAAAAAAAAA
>PYAF01000045.1:498273-527512 GCA_007407185.1 Glycine tomentella
TTCACAATGTAAAAAAAAAAAAAACTTTATTTAAATTTTCTATTATTAAAATAAAAATCATGTAATGAAACAAACCACATATATATATATATATATAATTAAAACAATTCGATATTTTTATTATTTAAGTCTGTTTTGAGTTTTATTAAAATATGTTGGAATTTTATAATAAATACTAGTATATAAGTTCTTTAAAAAAAATTATTCAACTTCTGTAAAATTTAAATTTAATATCACGTCATATTTTTTATAGAGATATTATATTAAAATATGTAATATATCATGTTTTTTAATTAATTTCATTATCATCAAATCACAAAACATTATTAATATGATTTTTAAGATTAAAATTGACAAACTTATCAAAAATACTTGCTGATTATATGATAGCTCAATGCATTATTTTTCTTTTTCTCTCATGTGTTTAATTTTTGGACTATGATGACAGATGTTGGCCAGTTGCTTCCTGTAGTTTCCAAGTTTCTTTCTCTACTCTTTTCTTATTGTTTTTTGACCTTTTTGATTGATCGTTCTGAAAGCCCAAAATGAGAGTGAAAGAAGCAATAGTCCAAATGTTGAGTTTATTGGCTGCATTGGACATGATTTTGATGGGAAAAAATCCTTCAAACACAAGGGCATAAATAGGTTAGGTAGCTCAAGAGTAATCTATGACCTATCCTATATCATATTCAAGTTATTTCAGGCTTTTCATAAATAGATCAGCTCAAAACTTTTTGTAAAGCATACTTATTAAACAGACCAAACTTTAAGGAATGCAAAAATTCTTTAGAATTTATTTGGGAGATGGAATTTAGAGGGAAAGGGGGAGAGGAAATTTAGAGGGGAAGAGAGGAAAGATAAAAGTTTAGGTGATGACATCTCCTTGGTTGAGAGTTTTAATTTTTGAGGAAAAATATTTGAGAATCTTTAAAACTTTTCTGAAATTCTCCAAACCATTAAAATTATTGTTCCCTCAATTTGAAGGTTTTTAAAAGGAAAAGTAATAAAATTACTATACTGCCCCAACTACAAATTTAAAATTAAGTTTTATTTGTAAAATATAAAGTATATTAATTTTTGAAATAAGGGCAAAATTGTAAAAGTATCTTATTAACTCTCTATTTCCTTCCCTTAATATATTTTTAACTCCCAAATAAAGAGGAAAGAATTTCCCTCATTTTCCTTCCTTTCCTTCCTCCCTTTTCCTTGAATCTATTTGCTTTTCTTCCCCTCTTAACTCCCAAACAAAGTCTTAAAGTCCAATAAACTGATTTATTTTAAAAAAATTATAAATAATTATTCATTATTAGTACTACTATTATATTAAATTTGTCATAATTTATTTAAATCTTCCATTTATTTGTTTTTATAAATGTTAATCTGGTTGATCCAATAAAGAATAAAGTTAAAGTTTATAATTAAATTTATTAAAAATAAACTTATGTCTTATTTAAATGTTTTACTGTAAAATATATTTAGATTTGATTCTAGAAAGTCTGTTATACAAAATTTTACTTATATTTTAATATTAAATTATCATAAATTTGGTCTTTAAAATAGATTAGTAGAACAGATCATGTTTTTATGTAGGACAAGGCTAGTGAACAAGTCGGATTCATACAGAAGACTTTTAACTCAGATTAAACTCATTTTTAACAAAATCAAGTTGGACTCGACTTATTTTCACTCATGCATAGACACAGACGGTATGCTATTCTGATCCGGATCCGGATCCGGACTCTATTTATATCACAATCCTACACTGCCATAGTGCCATTGCCAACGCCAAACTCAGTGGAGAAGAAACGATAACACATTCACCGTTTTCTCTATCTTCTCTTTTTAAATTCCTTCCTTTTCCTTTGATTCTGCTCTTCTAATCGTCGTTCCAATTTCATAGTTTTCTATATCTCCCAACCAATCCATCAATGCTCCAAGGTAAATTTTGTTTATGAAACCCTAGCGTCTTGATTTATTTCCTGCTGCGTTGACTTTCGGTGTTATTTTATGATCTCCAAACGATTGTTTTGTATTAGTTACACCTAATACTCATTCCTGTAATTGCCTTTATTTCGTTTTTTATTCTTACTTAAATATTTGATGGTTATTTCTCCTCTAGATTATTATATTTATATCTTGTCAAATTGTTTGCTCACCTAGAAAATGGGAAAAATGTGCCTGAAGAGTTAGGATAGGCATGATTAAATTTTTAGGTAAGGTCATAGCTGTGTTGAAGTTTGTATCTTATGCAAGTATGTATATTTAAGTTATTACAGGAATATGTGCCTTCGCCTTAGCAAATGGAACTGGAATGTGCTTCTGCTTGACTTGGAAGAGGGAGGTGGAAGAAAAGAAAAGTCAATATATAACTTCCTTAAAGCCTGGAAGAGTTTGAAACATTGCAGTTTTCGCCTAGAATTTTTCTTCATTGTCCATATGGATAATTAGAATTTAATGGATAAGAACTTGGGACCATGATTGTGAATGAGCATTCTGTTGTTACTGAACTGGCAATGAATAATGCTAGTGTGGAGGAGGAAATAGATTTCTCTTGTGACCCATACATAGGGTTAGAATTTGATACAGCAGATGAAGCACTTAAGTTTTACACTTCATATGCCAATCGAACAGGGTTTAAAGTTCGGATTGGTCAGCTTTATCGATCAAGAACTGATGGGTCAGTTTCTTCTCGAAGATTCGTGTGCTCGAAGGAGGGACATCAACTCAATTCAAGAACAGACTGCCCAGCATTCATAAGGGTGCAAATAAATGGTTCTGGAAATTGGGTGGTTGATCATTTTCACAAGGACCATAATCACAATCTTGAAATCAGTGGTGAAAATTGCTCTCCAATGTTGCAACAGATTGGTGGTGGCACTACGGTTATCAACTCTCGTACTGAGTTTCCTCGCAGGCCTAGGAGGAAATTGCATGCAGAAGCCAATGATGAGTCCTCTTGTCCCTTCGCCATTATTGATATCAAGCGTCTGAAGAAGGAAGAACTTGAAGGGCAGTCCAGGACTGAACCATATGTGGGTCAAGAGTTCATTTCACCTAAAGAAGCCTACCAATTTTATCATGCATATGCTGCACATTTGGGTTTTGGAGTTCGAATTGGTCAATTGTTTCGTTCTAAGAATGATGGGTTGATCACATCCCGCAGATTTGTTTGCTCTAAAGAGGGGTTCCAGCACCCTTCTAGAGTTGGCTGTGGGGCTTATTTAAGGATTAAGAGACAGCCATCGGGAAAGTGGATAGTGGATCGCATTCAAAAAGATCATAACCATGATCTGGACTCTGAAAAGGAGGGCAGGGCAAAAAGTCTTCCTGCTTCTAATATTTTGGCTGAAGAGGTAGATACTGGATTGGTAAATTGTGAATTATTTAGAATAGATAACTACCCTGTCTCTAGAGGAGGTAGGCAAAATCACGTTAGAAGTGAGTGGTATGGCATTCTTTTAGAGTATTTTCAATCAAGACAAGCAGAAGATACTGGATTCTTTTATGCTGTGGAAGTTGACAACGGTAATTGCATGAACATATTTTGGGCAGATGGAAGATCTAGATATTCATGTAGTCAGTTTGGTGATGTCCTTGTCTTAGACACATCATACCGAAAAACTGTCTATTTGGTACCATTTGCTACTTTTGTTGGAGTCAACCATCACAAGCAACCTGTGCTTCTTGGATGTGCTCTAATTGCTGATGAATCTGAAGAATCTTTCGCTTGGTTGTTTCAGACATGGCTCAGGGCAATGTCTGGCCGGATGCCTCTGACAGTTATCGCAGATCAAGACATTGCAATCCAGAGGGCAATAGCAAACATCTTTCCTGTAACCCATCATCGCTTTTCTTTGTGGCAAATTAAGGAAAAGGAACAAGAGAACATGGGTCTGATGGGTAATGACGTCACGAAAGATTACGAAAAGTGTGTTTACCAGAGTCAGACAGTTAATGAATTTGACGCCACATGGAATTTCCTACTCAACAAATATGGATTGAAGGACAATGCTTGGCTAAAAGAAATGTATGAGAAGCGGGAATCTTGGGTTCCATTATATTTAAAGGGCATATTTTTTGCTGGCATTCCCATGAATGAAAGCCTTGATTCATTCTTTGGTGCACTTTTAAATGCCCAGACACCTCTCATGGAGTTCATTCCTCGGTATGAAAGGGGTCTCGAGCAACGCCGTGAAGAAGAAAGAAAAGAGGATTTTAATACTTCTAATTTTCAACCCATTTTGCAAACTAAAGAACCAGTGGAAGAACAATTTAGAAAGCTTTACACTCTTACTGTTTTCAAAGTATTTCAAAAAGAGCTTTTGCAGTGCTTTAGCTATCTTGGGTTTAAAATATTTGAGGAAGGGGGCCTGAGCAGATATATGGTGCGCAGATGTGGAAATGATATGGAGAAGCATGTAGTTACATTTAATGCATCAAATATCAGCATTAGTTGTAGCTGTCAGATGTTTGAATATGAAGGTGTTCTTTGTAGACACGTGTTGAGGGTTTTCCAGATATTGCAATTAAGAGAAGTTCCTTGTCGCTACATCTTACACCGATGGACGAGAAATGCCGAGGATGGTGTTTTTCCTGACATGGAATCATGGAGTAGCTCTCGGGAACTAAAAAATTTGATGCTATGGAGTCTAAGAGAAACTGCATCTAAATACATAGATGCTGGTGCAACATCCATTGAAAAGTATAAACTTGCCTATGAAATTTTGCGGGAGGGTGGGAGAAAGCTTTGTTGGCACAGGTGAATGTTCTGTGAGATTGTGCATACATAGTTGTACAATTATTTTTTGTAGCTTTAACTGTTTTTTTGTTGGCATTTTAGCTCTTCTAATCAAATACCTACATTTTTCATCCGACTTAGTATTTCTACATTTCTAAGTTTAGCAATTGCATGGTTCAGATTGCTGGTTCTACTAATCATTGACCTATTCACTGAAGATTGCTTGCTCCATAGATGTAGTTGAAACCAGTTTTTTAAGTAGGCCTAGAAACAAAAACCTGTGCTCGTGATAATGAGCGACGTTGATTTCATCTTAATCGAGTATTTAACGAAGTTGCACCAGCCATTTCTGTTGCTGGGTTTCATCGTAATAAAAATCAGAATGGTTTTCCAGTCAGCAACATCATTTTTGGGGCGGATCTCTTGTCCTCCTAACTCTTTGCAATCATCTTCTCTGTCTGTATGATTTTTTTTCCTATATTAAAAACATGGTATACGTAAACGGGGGTTGAGTGGGTATGATGATGTGAATTCAAACTGATTACTTCCGTACCATTTCCCCCCATCCTAGAGCTTGAAAGCAGATTTCACGGTGGTTTCTTTGCAAATTGAGTTTAAATGAATTTTATTTTGTAAACCGTGTTTGCAAAAACAACCTTTCCTTTCATGACAAAATTGAAGCAAAATTCAGTTTATAATCACTCTCAACTGAAAATTAAACAGATTTTTTCAGTTTTACTTAAACGTATGTTAAAGCCTATCAACTAAAATCAAGCAAGTCCTTTGAAAGCCATGCATGCCCATTTAACCTTCAAACTAAATCTAATTTGACTGTTTGTAATGCGAGACAAACATGCAATCGACTACAGCAGTTTAGTCTACAGAAAGATAAACATGTCACACTTGAGAATAGTTCTCTAAATTCAGATCTTAGCAGTCCTCTTACAACACAGGCGTCCCCGGAATTTCCCATTCAAACACGACGTTTTAATTGCATTGGTGAGGACACAAAGTAGTACTGGTGAATACTGAGGCAAAGCACAACGTGCCTGTGTTTTTGTTTATATGTGAGTGCCTCTGTTTTTTGGTTTATACGTGAATTTTACGCGTCTCTTTTTGTTCCAGAAAGTATTTAGATCGATAGATCAGATAGAAATATAAAAAAAGAAAAAAAAAATACTGATTCAAACTAATCTCCACTAGTTTTTGTCGGTTTTGATTGCTTTGGACCTGTTCTTAGACCAATTTGATCAATTCCTATGTACTTTTTTTTTTGAGAAATTTTATTTATAAAACTTAAATGTGCTTTATTTTTCAAATTTAGGACTTTATGATTTAATATAAGTTTTTCGGAAAAATACATTTTTCTTGATTTTAAATATAATTTTTAACTAAATTTACCTTATTTTATTAATTGAGATTTTAGTTTCAATGACTCTTTTTTATTCCTAATATCAAGTTTTAAATGGGAAAATTAGTTTTTAGTTAAAATTGATGTAATTAGATAACTACAAATAACCTTTTTTCTCATAAATAAATATTTGATAAAATATGTTTGAGGTCTTTGTAAAATTTTAAAAAATATTAATTTGGTTCTCATAAAAAATTTCGTATTAATTTGTTCCCTATAAAAATAAAACATATTTTGATGGTCCTTAATGGTAACTCCATTATGCAATTCCATTTTGTGGCTAAAGACTTAATTACTTTCTCTCTATCTTCCTAAGCACACTCACAAGACACATTGTTGCTTCATATTCGTCTCTAATCTCGTAAGAAAATATGATAATATTGCTCAAGAAGTGAAGAAAATTAATTTTTGAGAGGTTTTAGTCGCATAAAATTGTTTAATTCATTTTAGGATTTTAATAGCCATAAATTATTTAATTCATTTATAATCAAATTACACATGTAAATTTGTTAGTCAATTCATATTACTATCTAACAAAATTATCATTAAAGATGATAACAAAATATGTTTTATTTTTACATGAACTAAATTAATACTTTTCAAAGTTTACAAGGTTCTAAACATATTTTATCTATAAATATTTTTTTTACGAAAACAACAAAGATCTATTATACTTTTTTCTGTTTAGAATATGGTAATGCATGAGAAATTTGTTTATTTTTCTTTTATTTTCCTCTTGTACAAGCTTATTTGATGAAAAAAAAATTAAGTATAATAAATTTTCATGTCTTATTGTAATCTATTGTTCACTAAGGTAATTGGATATAATATATATTTTTTCCCTTTCTTTACCACCCTTAATTTCATGTATTTTCTTAACCTGATCACCAAATGATTCCCGTCAACTATAACACGTCAAGAGAGTATCTAATAATCTAAACTTATGTTGAAAAAACAGAATTAAATAATGCATAATTAGGCAAAACAATGAACCGAGAATCTTCTGGTGTCAACACTCAACGCAATAGAGAACCTGGTTTCGAATTGGTTGATAGCATCACTTGTTGGTTTCTTCACGTTTCTCAGAAGAGAAAAACTGTTCTGGATAATAGAAATCCAGAGAGCTACTGTTATATCCGCACCGTACCAATTGAATTATGCGGCGAGTGGATAATGTAAACAAAAAGAAAACCACCGAATTCTCTATCTTTATGTTGTCTTCTTCACGCCCTCTGTTTTGTATCGCTAGGTAGCATATCATGTTTATCTTACCGCACCACACACACTCATGTGAAACTGCAATTAAAATCATATTTATCCAAGAGATATTTTATGAGTGATATGACTAAAATAATGTACATAAATGAATTTTCACTTTAAAAACCAACAGAATTTGTTGTAGTAATTATTATTGTGTCTATCGAATTATCCGTTATATTGAACTTTAATGGGACTGAAAATTTTACGCTTGAAATGTTTAGTTGGTTAGTACTAACTGAATCCCAAAATTCTTTAACTAAGAGGAATGGATGAGTTTGAATTATTCACTGCAGCAAATCTCGTATAGAATGTACTTGCTTTTGGTGGACACACACTCAGCCTCATAATTGTTGACTTATGTTTCACATCACGAACCGCTATGGCGTTCTACTCTTCTAATGGGACAAATGTCTCAATTAATTTGTGGTCATAAAAAATGTCTCATTGGGAATGGAATTGGGGCTGCCTCTGAGTGCTTGGCGGGTTAGAAGCAATACTTCTGCCTCCAGTGCCGCCGTGCTAGAAAGCAAGTTTGTAGTCTTTTATGTTTTGTATTATAGGAGTTATGGAGGTTGTCTTCTACTTAACTATAGATTTATTTATTTTTTCCTCCAACTTTCTTTTTAAAGTCCTCATTCTACTCTGGAACAGCAAAGAACTTAAGATGAGTGATGAGTCACTAGTATCCACTCTCTCAAGGGTATCCTTGTCATGTATGTACACTTACTTCTTATCTACTACAAGATGAAGTTGCCACTACAAGAGAGTGGTGGTAAGAAGATGCTTATTAATGAAAAACTACGATCAAGTGTTCAAAATGTGAGAAATTGAATGTGATTTGTGTGGAGTAAACTCTATTTTTTTTCCCTTAAAATTGTAAGCGTTTCTTTAACTTTAAAAAATTACTATTTTAGTCCCTAACTTTGCAAAATATGATTCAGTTTAGTCTATTTTAGTGTAAAATGACAATAAAAATATAGTAAAAAAATGATTATTTATTTATTTATTTGTAAAGCCAAGGAGTGAAGATTCTACTATAAAATTGAAGAATAAAATGACCGACACTTTTAAATACTAAAATGAGAGAACTTTAAGTGAGCTTTACCTGGCATCTCTTTTCGCAGGATCCAATAGGACAATTCCTTTGTTGTGTTATCACTATTAGTAGAGAAATTATATGATACCCTCTGAGATTTAAGGATTTTGGTATTATTTTTGCAAAACTATCACTTCATCAATTCCTTTGTGTGTCTAAACTCATTAAAATACAATCATAACTTAATCAAGAGTCAGGACATGTCTGATGAAAATCTGGATAAGGTCCACCCCGATAATGAAGTGTGTATTTAACTTCAGAACATTCGCTAGCATGCTACAGGCGCCCCAAATGTTCTTCCAGTGTTGTGCTAGAGAATCCGGTTCTTGAGTCTTTTGCTTTATTCCATTCTATATACTTTATGCCTATGGTCAAGTAGGGTATTGTTCTTTGCTACATAGCTACATAGGCAACGTAATAGGTTTTGGCATATAACCGTTTAGAGGTATAAGTATAACCGTTTTCCTTTTTCAGTTTTTTATACTTCACTAGAAGAATGTATCATTTTTCTCAAACGAAGTCCGTTACTTGTCCTTTTTAACTCGAGAAAGAAGTCCTGATTCTACTTTAAGAAAGCCAGGGAATTTAAGATGAGTCATTAAATATATGCTTCTCACCATAATACAAGAAAGCATATACCAATTTCCATATACTAACAAATAGATGAAGCAGTGTTTTTTTACATCACTGATGGATACATAACCCGAAACAAGTAACAACACATAACTGAGCTTCATCAAATATTAACATCTATACAATGCTTGGCCCCTCCCTTCTGCATATACATATTCACATTTAATGCCAACATACATGAACCAGCGATAAAATCACATGACTTAAAATATTTTACACATCTTATTCTTCCTTACACTTGCTTCGCGTGGCACATCAACAACCTTAATGCTTCATTGGCGAAACCAGAGTTTCAACATAGACCTCTGCATCAAACCAGCCCTTACCACTCTCAATCTTAGGATACTTAAACGAGTTATCTCTTGGGTTATACAGAATCAAGTCAAACTCAAACATCAACAGCACTTCACCATTCTCTGAAATGTAATAAGGCCCTGAGTACGAAAAATCTTCAGGATTAGGCACATAAGGAATGCTCACCAATTTCACCCAAGACTCTCTCACTCCATAATCCTTCATCATCCACACAACAAAATGAGTTTTTTTGTAATCATAATTCATGCAAAGACATCCTTGTAAAACACCCAAACTAGGGGTGGAACAGTCTTCCTTTTCATAATCAGGTGGCAGAACTTCCCTATATGTTTCCTTATGAAGATCCAAGGAAACAATAACCCACAAAGAACTTGAACCAATAGAATGATTAGCAGCCCAATTGAGAGTGCCACTCACAAATTTCCCTGAATTTTGAAAGGGTGAGAAACCATGAGGGAAATCCTGAATCTTCCTCCATGAATTGGTGACCATGCTATACACCTTCACTTTACACTCAATGAAATACTCACTAGGATCACAAAACACAGCCACCACCTTGTAATCCTCATTAACATGATCATAGCCAAGGCCAAAGGCAGTGAAACACCTAGGCCTCCAATTATTCCCCAAAGGTGGTGATTTTTTGGAGACCCTGATGGAGGGGTTCCAAAGAAGCACACAATCACCCTTTATGGCAAAACATAACAACCCATTACAAGAGCCAACAATCCCATCGTGGCGAAACTTGTTCTTCACAGGGTACTTAAGGTCATCACAAACGGTTGAAGGGTTGTTGAACAAGGAACTCAGAGAACATGATTTTAGGTGAAACTCAGCGGTTGTGGCACTCAATATGATCCTGTGGTGGGTGAAGTGGGTACTTCGAGATGACAAGTGAAGGTGCTTTTTCATGAAGTAAGGATCCGAAATAAGGGACATCCATGACTTGCAAACGCACCTGAACTGCAACAGAGACTTCACCGGGAGCCTCGAGAGAATTTCAACAACGAGTTCACCAGGGAGGAAGGGTAGTGGAAGTGACTCTGAAATGCCTTGTTGTTTCTGAACCGAAGACGGTGGCATTGGTGAGGTTCGGTCCATTGGGTTGATGAGCCTTTCTCTCTTCCTGGTGAAGCCTATGCGGTGGAGGTAACCCTGCGATGACATGTTAGGTTGAGGTGGTGGAAGTGTTTGTGGTGATCGGTGATCGGTGATCAGTAGTGTTTATGTTGAGTTGAGTCTGAGACACTGTGTGTGTGTGTGTGTGAGAGAGAGAGAGAGAGAGAGAGAGAGAGAGAGAGAGGTTCATGTGGTGGTTGATGTTGATGATGATGAAGAATAAATTATTGATTGCTAGACTCTAATAAAGTAGTAACTCATAAGATGAAAACTGTTGCTGTTGGGTTCAATATACCACGACACCTGTTACAGTTTTGGAAAGACACTAGCGTGTGCTCAAGATAAAAGAAGAGGAAGAAAACGAAAAATGGAATCTATGACTTATTATACACAAAAAAAAAAGTATTACAAAAGACACGTATAAGAATGATATAGATCCTTTATTTTAGAAAAAGACTAACCAATACCTTAACTTATTAGTTAAGTAATTCAAAGTAAAAAATAAAAAAAATACTAATGCACTCTATTAGTAACTTTCTTTTTCTTCCGTATTTGATTGTGTCTCACTATGCTTTTGACGAAATAATCAAACAGAGAATCAAAGGATTTCCATGACTTACAAGACTACAAGGTACATATACAATTGCATATGCATAGGCCCTTGATCAACAGAACCATTTCTCTAGAGAGGATTTCCACCATGACTTTATCTCACCACTTCAATTTTCGCCTTTTCTTTTCTTTTCTCGTTTAGCTATAAGCTTATATAAACAATTTTTCGTTGGCGGCTTCGTTCTCTGCCACTCACTCTTAGAAGGTTGAGCTTCATCCACAAGATGTCTATGTGATGAAGATCAGTGTTAACATTCTTATCATTAAGCCCCACACAGTCGTGCCACCACCGCATTCTTTCTGTTTTATTTGTTTTATTTTTATTCATTTGCCTTTCTTACCTTCTCTGGATAAGATGACAGCAAGTTATGAATACTATGAGTCACTCAAAAGTATAACGAGGAAACGACAAGCCAAAAATGAGAAAATTCTTTCTAGTAGCTTCTTCTATCTGATGTGAACAGTGCTTATGCACTGCATCGTTTCTAATCTCCCCTGTTTACTAATTAATAATTCTGTACTTAGTACAATATGCTATTGTGTAGCTCGTTTATTTGTCCCAACTTAACAATAATATCTTCCATTATTGTAATGTTTATCATGAAGTTGTTGCATTTTTTTAATACTTTTAAAATGACGTGACATAAACTTTGTTTTTTTGAAGTGATCATGACTTGTTTGAAAACATATCATATAATGGCTTACATAAATATCACTTAATTACTAGTGTTCTGTGAAAGGTGCTAATGGGAATATCCCACTATATAAAACTGTTTAAAAATTTATTAAAAAAATACAATTAGTTTATTATGACATTTTTATGTACTAAGATAACCATAACAATCCAGCTACAACGATGAACTAAAGGAATATTGATCACATTATAAATACGTGTTGCACGCCGTTGCAACAAGGGCCATGGTACTGTCGCATTGCTAATATGAAAATATTAACTAACAATACTTAAAAATTGAGCAGTCTGAAGAATAAGACAAAAAAAAACTGAGCAGTGTCATGAACTCTCATAACCTTCAAAACCATACGTATTAACTATAAATCATATCTAAAGAACATTAAACATTTATACCACCTTATTTACATCGACAGGATTTTGGTTTGGACAATTACAATACTTCCAAAGTGTGTTTAAACTCCTAGACCTAGAACTTCTTTAAGAACCTAGAAATTTAACAGTTCTGATACTTCTTGGTCAAAAGATTTAATATATGTTCGTCTTGTCTTGGGTAATAGTCTTTTTAGTTCTTAATTAAAATTTTTAATCTTTGAATTTTTTAAAACTTATTTTTAGTCATTTAACTTTTTATTTTTAGTCCTTTAATTTTTTATTTTATTTTTAATCGTTTTAAGTGTCTAAAAGTAAGGATAAAAAAATTAAGAAACTAAAAGTCAGGATAAAAAAAGTTAAAAGACTAAAAAATAATGAAAAAACTAAAAATAAAAAATTTGAAAAAGTTTAAAGAAAAGAAAGATAATCAACCCCCCCGCCAAAAAAAAAATAAAGAAACAGAATACCTATCTTTCTCCATGTTCTACAAGGCAATTATTGTCCAGTATAAATAAATGGGAATACCGTAATATAGTTTATCTTGGTAATTATTGTCCAAAGTAAAAGAGCAGTTAGCTGTAGCATTCAATAATTTGAAAACAGCTAGAACATAAAGCTTAACCATGCTTTTGTTCGTTGTTATCTTCTTTTGGGTGTAGTTTTTTCTATATGATCCAACAGCAACTTGAAAGTTAATCCCAATCCGAAATTTACCAACTTTCGACAGACAATCCTTATGACCTTATGACAGGCCATTTGGGGGCACTTTTCCCAATCTTGCATAAGAGTGGCCCGATGATCAAAACAAACACTACCATCATCCTTCTGACAAAGGTACTAAGAAACAAATGGAAAATTGGTAAATTTTTAAAATAAAATAATTTTGAGAGTTTTTTTTAATGAAAATATTTGTAAATTGTATTCAAATAGATCGATAATATGAAATTATCTGGTTTTTGATAGTTTAACGCCACTTCCACTTGTTCTTCTTTTAGTTTCCTTTATCAAATAAATGTTGGTATTATCTGGTTTGATCACCCGATTACTCTTAAAGATCAAAGGGATATCTACAAATGGCCTTAGACTAGGGTTGTCTATGGAAACTTGATAAATTTCGAATTGACATTAGTTTTCAACTTGTTTGATCATCTGAAAAAATTACACCCAAAAGAACTTATTTCCTTGCTTGTCATTGAACTTTGTCCAAAGTTAATGTTGCCTTGTGGCTGAAAATATAGAAAAACATAATATTAGTTGAAAATGTAATAAGAAAAAAAGAACTCAAAACACAATTAGAATTAATATAAACTCTTTCACCCTACAGAACCACATTACTACACTATGTCTGAAAATATAGATTGCATTAGTTGAAAATAAAATTAAAAAGGAATTTGTATCACCAATGGATGCTGTCAAGGAAAACTTTAATGCCTCAATTAAGGAAGGACAAAAAACAGGAATGGGTGTTGTGTTTCGAAAGCATGAAGGGAGCATTATGGCAGGTGCTACATACTTTACACCACACGATAATATAAGCATGTTGCTCTAAGGGTATTGCGGTTAGCAGCAGAGTTATTATTCCACGGGTACTCTTTGAATCTGATGGTTAGATTTTGTGTACGATGATAGGCGTTGGATTCAGGACATCCCTCACCAGTTTTAACTGCCAACGGTGTATAGCTTTTGCCTTTGATTTATCTTAATAAAATTACCAAGAGTATCATTCCTATAAAAAAAAGGATTCATCATGAAAGAGAAAGAAAAATTGTTATTCCCATGTTATTATATTAGTCCTCGTTCTTGATTAATATGTGATGGAATGAAAATGAGAATTTGAATGTGTTAGTTTAGTTATTTTATACTATTTTATATCTTATTATACTAAAATTTAAAATGATAACGGTCACGACTCACGAGCACTAACAATAGAGATAATAGGACAATGAACCATTTACTTGAAAAGTTATAGATAGATAACATATTAATATTGACAAAGGACGCATAGTTTGCACCTATGCAAGAATGTTTTTTTTAAGAGTCTTTTTCAAAAAATATGTATGTAGTGTATGAATATCTCTACAGCAATGAAATTAAAATCTCTCTCTAGCCCATTATCCATCTCTCTCTACCTTGCAAATCATGGATGCCCAAGTGGCACTGGTGATTGGAAATGCTTCACATTGTTGATCTAGCCTCCAATACTTTTAGTGGTTCAATACCGGGAGCAGTTGGAAAGTTGGGCCAGAACTCGGCCACTTATTTCTTGATATTATTGATCACTATAATGCTAAGGATATTAAGGATGTATTGTCACATTTGGAAAAAGACCTAGGAGCTAAACTTGTTACAAAAATGTATCTCGTTCTGTCCTTTACCAGATATTTATTGATGTTTACGCTGTGAATCTCACTCGTTATCGGGATTCAATTAGTATATATACCAAAGGTCAACAAATGGAGCTGGTCAAAATTTAAAAGGCAATCTTTTACATGAATGTTTTGAGGTCCAATACCATAATGCAGTTCAAGGCAGTGAATGCTCTCATTTTGTTGCAATGCGTTCTTGGGTCATATCCCATCATTTATTGGAAATTTGAAGAATTCTTTCAATGGAGAAATCCTAAAGGCTAACCACTGCTATTACCGTTGTTCTCTCCATATATCCTCCCTTCAAAAGCATCCATAATCTTCCATAAAGTGAAAGAACTGAATATCACCTTTTTAGGCCTGTAAATTTTAAATTGCATGTGGAAAGAGACACTTCCTGTTGCAGATTTAATTATTTCATATCATCAACCCATCATCTCTGTTATTTCTATTCTTCTTTATTTATATTAGAACATGCACACAAACCCAATTACTTAATCCTATGGATCAATATGAGACACAATGACAAGATTCTCTTACACATTATGCTCTAGTGTAATTAATAAATGGCTTGCATCAGTTGCATATATAATCACAAATGGCTAGAGATGACATAAAGTGTTCCAGTAGATGTTTGGCCTGGAAAAAAATTTACTTTCAAATGGCAACTCTCACCCTATATTAATTCTGCCTGAAAGTAATTCTATCATACACTATTGAGTATTGACTACAGTAATTCTAGCATAAAGTAATTCTAGAAATTCAACCCCGAACGCCTAACGGGCCTAACATCAACAGACTATCAAGTACAAACTATATTGACTTTAGTAGGAACGTCAATCATTATATACCTAAGAGGCTACGACAACCAAGGACAGTTGCAAAACTCTAAGCTATGTAGTATCTGCTCTGCCTAACATTAATCACAGCCCAACACTAGAAGTACATTCTGCTTATGAAAGAGAAAAGAATACAATCTATCCTCGTACCATTAAACACCCATTAATTTAACCAAAGCACGTGTCTCAAATAAAATGTTAAATAAACAGAGACAAAAATGGCCTTCATCACTTACTAGAATAATAACAGTACATCTACAGATACAAAGAGGCCAAGAGAGCCAAAGATTACCTAACCATTCCAAGAGCCAAAAAAAGTTATGCCAGAAGATACTCTACAACTAAGAGTTCAGACATGCATCTTAATTTGCAATGGCTAAGAATTCTCCCATGCTAAAAGAAAAAGAAAGCCCAACTCAGGAGAAGCCCTTCCCAAGCTTCTGAATTGCACAAAACATATTTTCCTTCTCGACCCAACAGCATTTATCCCCCTATCCTTGAGATCCTCTAGCATTAACAAGGGCAAAACCTCATCATCAACCTTGCGAATTTTGAGCCAAATTCTTTACACAAAACTCAGGAGAAGCCTTTCCCAAGCTTCTGAATAGCACGAAACATTTTCCTTCTCGACCCATACACACTTAAAAGAGCATGGACATGCCAAAATAGTTTTTACAAGAAACAAATTGAGCACAAAATCCTTTACACCAAAACTCAGCCAAACAAGAAACAAGCTCAAACACATAATAATCAATCACACAATAAAATCAATCATCACAACCTAAATAGGAACAAACATATATATATATATATACACACAAATTGAATCGACATACCGAAAGACACACAAATTCAACTAAAATTGTTCACGGGAATGCACAAATTATTTTTTAAATTTATTTTGAAAGAACTAATAAACTCTAACACTCAAATAACTGAAACTAACATTGCAACCAGTGATTAGAAGTTTAGAACAACATAGCATTCATAACACATTTAAACATATAAAAGTGCAGTTGGTGGATTCAACAACAACCTCATGCACCAGTGACATAGCATAGCATCTACGTCCTAATACTAAACACAAGGTGATATCAAACTCTCAATGTAGACCTCTGGGGTCATATACATGTCGATGTCTTGAATCTCGGGGGTTTTAAAAGTGCCATTTCTTGAATTATAAACAGCTAACTCTGAGTGGAACTCCATCAACACTTGGTCATCCTCAGAAATACAAAGTGCCTTGGTATACAGATAAGAGTCAGAAATTCCCATGTAAGGAACTCTAAACAATTTGGTCCAAGACTCTTTATTTCCATAATCCTTCATGAGCCAAACATCCAAAAACGTGTCGGCGTGAGAAAGAACACACAAGCAATCCCTCAACACACCCAAAGTCAAGTTAACCATTGCCACTCCATAATCAGGCTGCAAAACCTCTTCATAAGACTCCTTATGCAAATCGAGAGAAACAATAACAAGGGAACCTGAATCATTAGATGCCAACCAATTAACAGTGCCACTAACGAATTTCCCCGATTCATCAAAAGGAAACCCAGAAGGAAACTCCTGAATCCTCTTCCAAGAATCGGTACCCAGCGTGAGAACCTTCACTCGAGTTTTGTATCCGCCATCACATTCATAGCAAAAAATTGCCACCACCTTGTAATTCTCAGCAAAACGATCATAACCGAAGCCATGTATCGTATAGCTACCTTTGCGCCGTTCATTATCCAGAGGCGGCAATTTCTTGAATTTCCCAATGGAAGGGTTCCATAAAAGAGCACGGCGTTGATCAACCGCGAAACAGAGAATGCCGTCACAGGAGCCAACGATGAAATCAAAACGCATTCGGTTGTTGAAAGGGTACCTGAGCTCCGTTGCATTAACGGTAACGGCGTTGAACACGTCGGAGAGAGGGTAAGCTCGGAGAATTAATTCGCGGGCGGGATTCGTGAAGCTCCCGATGAGGCGCGTGGCCGCTGGTGAGCTGTGAAGGTGGTTCTTGGCGAATTGGGGATGTGAAATTAGGGATTTCCAGGACTTGCATACGCGTCGGAGTTGTAAAAGGAATTTCACAGGGAGCCGCTGGAGGATTTCCTCGATGAGCTCAATAGGAAGGGTGTGAGGGTGTGAAGAAGATGATGTTAGGGTTTGTTGGCGTGATTCCGTGAATCGCCGCCTCTTGCTGGTGGTTGTTTTGGACGAAGCGGCGTCGTTTATGTCAACCCCGTCACTACCTGCCGCCATTTCTGTCAGCGCGGTTAGATGGGAAGGACACATTATTATTTATTATACAGGCTTCAAGCACTTTTTTCTTTTTACTTTTTACCCTCAATTTTTTTTTTCACTTTTTTGATTTATTTTATTTCTAATAAATTAATTTAATGTATTTTATTCTCAGTTTTATTCATGGTTAAGCGGGGATGCGCAGGAAAAAAACATTTCAAAGGTTATACCCGTGTATTTTTTGTGATTATAAAGGGGAGATTTTTTTTTTTTCCTTTTCTTTTTGTGTATACTGGATTCAGTTTTATTTCACTCTAATTTTTTTATTAAAAAATGTCTATTACAATAAGCAACAAAATAAGATATATAAAGTGAGTTGGGTGATTAAGAGAAGAAAAAAAATAACAGATTCCATTTTTATTATCAACAAAATTAATATTCTAACAAAAATTAACATTTTACCGTATAAAAAATAAGTCAAGGAAAAAACAGAAACTAGGGCCAATTGTTCATATGGAAGTTACTGGATTTGAGATAAGATTAGTGTGTACAATAGAAACGTCTATGTATCATTTTCTTACACTTATACTTGAAAAAAATAATCCTTAGAAACAGTGGCAGAGCTTGAATAAAAATTTGGGGGGAGTCAAAAATAAAATTATGAATAAGAAAAACCTTAATTTGTTCTGTTCCTCATTCTCATTTCAACAAATTATCTGTGTTCTGAAGTCCAACAGTGTCGTCCTAGTGGTAGAATTAGAGGACAGAAGCCTCCTCCCAGAGAATGCAACAAAGAGAATGATTCTGATTGTTGTGTACAAGGAAAGATGTACACAACATACAAATGTTCTCCAGCAGTGTCAAGCCACACCAAGGCCCAACTCACTCTGAATAGTTTTTTTTAAAAATTGATCAAAATAATCAACTCGTCAAACTACACCAAAATTAATATTATTAATTGAATTATTTCCAATTTCATGCTCTAATAAAATTAAGAAACAATTATTTTACATTATCATCTAATCATAAATCATCATTTATGATATGTTTATTGATTTTTACAAATGTATCTTAAAATTCATATAAATAATGATTTTTGATTGAATAACAATATAAAATTGATTTACATATCAATCAATCAATGCATCATCATTAAACTCTAAAATTAATATAAATGCTTATTTATCTATTGTTGTTTCTCAAAATATTTCCTTAAAGACTATATCAATTATTTGAGAATTTTGGAAAAGGAGTAATCAATTTGGGATCTTATGGTGGAATTCTAAAAAAATTGTCACCTTATTTTAATGGTTTAAATATATTTTTGTCCTTGTAATTTAATATTTTTTTCATCAATGTAAAATTATTTTTTTTATTTTTAGTCATTATAAATTATGCTTACTTTGTTTTAATCCTTAAAAATATTTTAAATAACACTTTAAACAATGAAAAAAACATTATAAGGACAAAAAACAATATTCAATATATCCTCAAATTAAATTTTTCATGGTCTCTCACATATCAATTTAATCGAGATCTAATTAGTTTTAGTCTTTTAGACGTCGCCACCAAGCCTTAATTTAGTCATGAAATTTTTTGTCTTTGTTCTAAGTTAAGTCCAAAATTCATGTCTGTGGTGGAACCATGCTTTTATAAAAGTTTACCATAAACCACGTATAGATTTGAAACTTCAAATAAATTTAAACATGTAATTTTATTATATATCTTTGTTGGATACAAACAATTAATAGGCTTTTATTTTGGTAATCTATGATACAGAATAATTGTTTCAGAATTATAAAAATATAATAATAGGAATAAACATATTATTATGAAACTCAATCAACAACTTGTTTGATTTTATTTGTTGGATTCTTTATTGATATGGTATTGTCTTTTTGAGGACATAATTTAAGCTAAGCAGTAGTGCAAGGCAACAGAACTTTTTTACGATATTCACTCAAAGCCCACATTGGAAAATAATTTCTATAGAGTGGATAGTGTAATGCGCCTGTCTTCAAGAATAATCCTGTGACTTCCTACAATAAATAAGTTACAAACAAGAATTAAAAATAGAGACTCAATGTCAATGCATCAATTTCAAATCAATTACAAAATACAATTAGTGTACTGTTACAATAAATCAACACACACAAATAATATAAAGTAGATCAAGCTTATAAAAAATTTACAAATCAAAAACTAATTGCTACTTCATGACACTACATAAATTATGGATAATATGCTATTTAAAATATAAGTAATTTAAATGACCATTGCTAGATAACATATAAACAAATGCCTAACTTGTTTGAAGCTTTATATACATAATTGTAAAGAGAATATGAAATGATCGAATGGTTTAATTGATTAATTTTATAATAACTACAAAAAGTTATTAAGTCGTATAAGTGTAAAAGTTTGACATATGATGTAAATTGATCCTATCCCATTCCCACATATATAGTAAGCGCATCAAATGAGAATTCTAGATAGCTTTTGTGAGAAATGCGAACTATAAGTTTGAATCATTAAATCATATTTGAAAGCCAAACAGAACTTCTTCAACTACTCTTTTTTTTACTGGGATTGCCAACCTTCAATGATCTTATGGCAAAAATAACTTTCCTTTTGAATGTGTATCGGTGCAGGGACTATGGTTGGTGGGGAGAAGGTGGTTTTTGCAGCTGGTGGAACCTTGACTGCGATTTTGCTCTCTGTGGGACGGCATAACAGGTTGGTTTTTGGTGGTGGAGAGCACTATTTGGCTCCTTTTCGGATGGCAATTTCTATAACAGAGCTAGTTATTTCACTGAACTTGTGTAAGTTTTGTAGTATATAATGGCTATACTACATTTATGGTGCCTCTTCTGTCTCATAAATATAGTGTAATCATTGGGAGGTATATCTTTTAGATGGATACTGTTATCTGTTTTTTTATATGGGTTTGGGTGCCCCTTTACCTATTATTAATATTTTTTTTTGTTGGCTGTTAAAAAAAACCTTTCAATGATGAAAATTAAAATATGAATGCATATAACTTTTTTAAGTAATCATATGACTACTAACCAAATTTTAATGTTGTTCATTCATGTATTGTTCTAAGACCTAGATTTATAATTTTCAGCAAAGTTACACACATTCTGACAATGTGGCTTATTCACAAAGTTTTGGTTGTAAGACCTAGATTTGTAATTGTCCATTCTATTATTTAATAATTATAATCTTTAGCTGTTTAAAAAAGTTATTTAATCGTATTTATATTTATTTGATTTCTAAATATTTAATTGTTGCTACTATTAACAAAGCATACACACTAGTAACAACTATATTATCAAGGATCGAGATTTGAGAGGTACCTGTTGAGGCCAATCACCATCTTCGAACTGAGAATTGATGAGTAACTTTGCTGCATTGTGAATAGGAGTTGGATCTTTCTCAGCCTACATATATTAAAGAAAAAGGATGCGAAATACATTTATTTTGGAACGCGTATAAAAAAAATCATGTTTTAATCCAAGATACGATGAAGTGGACCTGTAATCTATCACACATGTGCATATTAAAAGAATACCTGCCCAGCATGAATTAGAGCCATTAGAGCCCAAGCTGTTTGTACGACATTTGATCGATTTCCTTCAAGAGGTACGTACGTCTACATTATACACATTTATTCATTAAGAAAATATTAATAATATTTCTTTTATACCTAACATTGAATTTGAAGGAAACTATAATCATAAATAATAATTTAATTACAAACATTCTTTGCGCCTGAAAGATAGCTCTCTCCCCAACCACCATCTTCAGTCTGTATTGAAAGTAGAAATTTCACAGCTTTGCGAATGGTAACACAATTTGTACAAGTCTTGCCAGCTGCAGCTAGACCTCCAAGTGCAAACCAGGAAGAATAAGTGGAGTAAACTCCCCACTTACCAGACCAAGAACCATCAGTTGATTGTTCATCTTCAAGGAATTGTACTGCTTTGTTAATGAAATTCTCTATCTCTTTCTTCCTATACTCTGGATATAGACTTTTGAATAACACTAAACTTTGAATTGCCGATCCAGTGCATTCAACATAGTTATGCTCAATTATTAAGTCAGCATAAAATTCCGTGGGATTTAGTCGCTACAAATTAATGACAAAAATAACCAATCCATTAACATTAGGCATTAGTAGCAAATGTGTTTCATCAATTAGTGAATTTATGTACATTGTATTGTCCATCAATGTAACACTTACTTCCAACCATTTTTGTGATTTTGTTGGCTCCCACGCAGGCATACCTCCATTTTTACTCTATAGTCATCAAAATTGAAGTTATGTCAAAATTGAATCATATACAACCAAATTAAATAGAAGGTAATTTTTTTGTAAAATAAAAAATATTAAAGATTTTAAATTACATTTAATGTTATGCATACTTAATTTAAAACTTTAAAATTTAAATGAAAAGAACTTAAAAATGACATTAGAAAGAATAGAGTAAAATAATAAATTACTCTTAAGATATTATACTACGATTTATAAATTGAAATAAAGTAAATAAGATTTGTAGGAAAAAGGAATATTTGAAATAAATTAATTTAATGAGATTATATGAAACTAAAATTTGAGGAGTAGAAAAAATTAAAATAAAAAAGTACATGTAAAAAGAAAAATCTTTTATGAAGGCTTCAATTTTTGTTGTGCTTGCTTAAAAGCAAACCCTGTGTTACTTGCTTAAGTGAGCTTATCAAACAAACCTAACTGATGTAACTAATATGATATAAAGGCCTATCACTTAGAAAGAGGGTACAAATCTCAAGGGGCGTTTCTTTCATGATTTTTTTTTTTCATTCCAAGGAATGTTATCCCAAAAATATAACATGGAAATATCATTCCTGACTATTTTAAAAGTGTGTGTGGTTACATTTCAATATTCTTTGGAATAGTTTTTAAAATGTCAAATAATTTAAATAAAAATGAAAGATACACGTATATTAGACAATAACTTCTCATATTCTCATGAAAATATCAATTACCCATTCCTCATGAAAATAGAAATATAAGAAATCATGGTAAAAAAGAAAGTTATAATATTTACCGGAAAAAATAATATTCAAGAATACTTTTTAAAAACTTGTAACAAACATGAACATTTACATTTTCATGTGTACATTTCTGGGAATGCACTTTAAATCCGTGAAACAAACACACTCAAAGATAAAAAAAGCATTCCAAAGGTCAGAGAAAGATATTTGTGGAGGTGACTATGCTTAAAGACTCTACTCTGATTGTTCTTTATGTGATTTCTATGGGTATGGGTAGCTGCATTCATCCCCGTTGGGGTTTAATGTAATAAGACTACTATTTTTATGTAATTTCTATTTTTCTTATTTAGTAAAGGAGTGTTATTGTTCTTCTTTTGTGTTTTTTGCTTGTTCTTAATTTGATCACCTAATTGGATGATCCTATTTATTCAATTATTTTGGGAAGTTCAATTGAATTAAAACAACCAATAATCATTACATCTAGGGATAATATAAAGGTTATTGATTATCATTAAAACTACTTTCAATTCAAGTTGCTTGGTTACACTAGTCAAGAGATTGATAATGAAATCAAGAGATTAAAGTTTTTTCGCTTAAAGGAATAAGGTTAGAATAATTTGTGGATTGATGATAACGTAGTCTTAAATGAATAGAAGTAACTGGTAATTGTGTGTTTGGAAAGTATAATTGATTAAATCCTGACAATTTCATCCAATTGTGACCGCCCATTTTTCTATGTCTACCAAGTCTTCAACAAAATTCTCAAACCACTTTTTTTAATTTAAACTCGATCTTTAATTTTCTACACCTATCTTTATTTTGGTTATTTTAATACTCAAACCTTCGTAGTATGCATAATTTACTATTGTTACCCAAGTATTGCACAAGTTATTATTGTGGAAATGACTTTACTTATGACTTTGTTATTTTAGCAATTTAGTACTCTTACCAATCCCAATAGGTAATCAATTAATTAATGTGTTGGAAAACTTTTTATTTTTCATATCCATATTACAAAAGTATGTAGAATATTAAAAAAAATAGCAATTAAGGAGAAAGACAATTGATAATTTAATGAATCAATTGAAAGCATATTAACATGGATTTAATAATACTCACTTGAAGTGACAATATGAAATCGACAGAATCATATAACTTTTCAGGTTCCATTTTTTCCCCCACAATCTCTTGTGGCATCATTGATAAAAGCAGACAACACTGAAAAAGGGATAAACAATTAGTTGGTTAACAGGTATATGTTGTTCAATAAGGTTATTAACATATATATGTTGTTCATGAACTTTATTAATATTGATGTTTGAGATCCATGTAATTAGTACCTTTAAACATTCTGCAGTGCAATCAGAAAGTTGCCATCCATCGTCTTTGTGAGAAAAGGTCCATGCTCCTTTAGAAATATGCCGATACATACTCTTAAAATCTCCTGGAGGATTGTGTATGACCTAAGATACTAGAATGTCAATTCATTTGCTTAATAGATATAATGTACACAAATTGTTGTTAATATATTGAAAACTAATTAAAATTGTGTTTTAATGGTTATACTTAATGTATAAGTTTATTAGATAACTAGTTAGCAAGTAATTAGTTATTTAAACTCTAATTAGTTAATTTGTTAAGTGGTTATATAAATATGAACCATGGGTCCAAAATAATTTTGTTTGAGTTGTATAATTTGGATGAAGCTAGTTCACATTAAAGTTTTCTACTTTTAACTTGAGAAAAAAAATGTGATCTTATCATATTTTTATTTTGAAACTTAAGTTGACCTGAGATTTCTTGATGAAGTCATGTGCTTTTGAAAGTGTGGGACCAAATTCCTCAATTAGATCTGTAGCAAGTAAAGCTTGAACAATGAAGCCTATATCCCACGATTGACTACCAATTACGGGCTGCATTATAAAAACAAATGCATTAGTCAATGGATCTTACAAATTATCATTATTATATTTCATTTATGGTTACTTATTAGTATTGTTATAATATGATATTGATTAATTTATATTCAAGTATTACAATGTGTGCACTAAGAATTTTGACAATCCAATATATTTACCTGAACGATCATTCCATCTTCTGAAACCCAAAAATAATCTGGAATCCTTGCAAGATGCTTCTTGAAAGCATCCCCATTTGGATCTTCCACCCAACAAGCAAGCATACATAAACTCTAAAATACAAATATGTTAGTGGCATGTTTGACAAAATTCTCTTTGTAGAAAAACTAAAGGCTTAATTACATTTTTTGTCCCCTATTATTGTCATTGCTCAAATTTAGTTCTCCTAATTTTATGTGAATTTGCCCCCTTCCCCACTATTTTAAGGGAACAACTTTTGTCAATATGTTAACTTGACATCTAATATTTAACAAAAATGTTGTGAGTATCACACGTCAATACTTTATTGTTGTATCAACATTTCTTTTAAATATTGGATGACAAGTTAATAAGTAATCCAAATTTACATAATTAGAAATAATGGAGGGACCAGATTCACAAAAAAAAAAATAAGGGGACCAAATTCAATAAATAAAAGGATAAAAAGTGCAATTAAGCAAAAAATAAAAATGTTAATAGCATTTCAATTAACACATATTGGAAAATAATATGTTTTAGTATTTATGATGCATACCTTTTCCACGCATGCCATATCTAAATATCGACTATTTTCATTTTCATAATGAATATGCTTCATTGTTACTTGAAGTGCCTTTTCTCTAATCAACTTGTTCAAAGGCCAATGTGTAAGGAGTGGCTCAACGAACAGATACAAACTATCCCATATTAGATCTTGTATCCAAGGATGAGGATAGTAAAGATCTTCCTGCGATATATAAAACAAACAATTAACATTTATTGTCATAAAGATTTTACATATTCATGCCCATTGTAGTTAATTTATACATATTTAACTCATCCGGACTCAATTATTAGCAACAAAGAAAAGGTTTAGTACACTCATATATAAGTCAAATTTAATTACTTTAATGGTACTATTCCAAAAAATTTCCTTCAATTAATTGATATTCTATTTTCAATGATTCTTTTTTTATTCTTGATATCAAGTTCCAATAAAAGAACATGTTAGAAAATAGTTTATTTTTAAATGTGATTAGTATATAATCAAATGATATTAATTAGCTTTCTTAATTAACTAAAAAATTAGTTAATTTTGATTATATTTGAGTTTGGAGAGAGTATTAAATTAGAGTTCATTCCTTTTATAATGATTATATATTAGAGTGACACGTATTTTTTTAAAAATTTAATTATGTTTATGTGTCTTCTTTACAGCAATGTCTTTTTTTCTATCTTATCTATTTTTGTTTTAATTGAACTAACTAAGCATTTTATTGTATTATTCTAAATATTTTAAATTATTTCATATTTTTGTGAATTTAAAAATGCACATCTTTTAAGGATCCAATGCCTCGTACCTTTGCACATTTGTGACGAGCTTTCTTCCAACTATTTTCATCATAAGGTTGAGTAAAGAGTTCTTCTCTCAAGTTTAAGACTAATGGCGTTAGTGAACCCACAAATTTTTTCCCATATAAGTAAGACATGGGCATATATATCAATCGACAATAGCACCACATTTTAGCTGCATTATTTAAGGTAAAAATGAGATATAATAAATATTCATCAATCAATAATTAAGTATTGTATACTCAAACTCATTGATGTTATTGTTACACAATGAGTAACAAATCAAAATTAAATTGTTCAACCTGGATGCATTGGGGAAAAAGTAGGAAGGATCCAAAACTCTGGGGGCAAAGGGTTACTTCCACACCAATCAACTACACCAAGTACCTACATGTATAAGATTGTTTAAATTAGTAGCATGCATGCATACATACGTATATGTTTGTGTATTAATTAACTTAAAATAGAAACAGCTTACCGAAAGCCAAAATTTTCCCCATGAAGGTATATGTGTTACACTACCATGATCATGAATCCATTTTCTTGCTTTAGCACAAGCATTGTTGTGACCTCCATTCGGTCCTTCTCCCAAAATACGCATGCATATGTAATTGAGTGTAGTAGAAAACATGGTGCTGCGACCATCTATATTTAGTCCCCAACCTCCATCTTCGTTCTTCAAATGAAAGTACATTTTAGTATTAATTGTTCATTGTTGTGATGAAAATTTTCAAATTTTATGGTTAAGCAAAATGATGAGCAAGCTTCAATATTTCTTACAAAAGAAAAAAAAATGGTAAAAATTTAACATTGTATATAATTCTCTTTCTTTTCTCCTTCAACATCATGATCATTTTGGTATCATATTGAAATTTAACAGGTATACCTGGTGACAATAAATGTAACGAAGAATCTCTTTGCGATACTCTTCTGAAAATATAGAGTCAAGATGTCCTGTAATGTACATACACATGACCTGGAATATTTTAAGTAAGCAAAAATAATGTTAAATACACATGACCTGGAGTATTTCAATCAATAAAAATTAAATTTATATGTTTATTTCTTAATTTGATAAGGAAGAATTGAATAATTTTATTAATGAATAAATACATACTATTATTTTGTCCATTCTTACAATTTAATATTAATTTAGTTCACAATCATAAACAGTATACATTTGTTCAACCAAAAAATTGACCAAGATTTGTAAAAAAAAAAAAAAAAATCCATAAATCATACATAATTATTGATATTTTTTTGTTTACCATGTTAAAATCATACGTTAATTGGCCAACGATGAAAGTATGTAAATCAATTTGAAATGATGTTTTTTTTTTCTTCAAAATTTCAGCCATAAAAACTGTATTACTTATTCAAATTCAATTTAGCAACCGACACACTTTATCATTTTTAAGTGATTTTAATTTGAGTTTTTCATGAATAAGTAAATATTGACAAAACTTTATCCCTTTAAAATAAGTTTGACCAATTAGTTTATGTTGAAAACATGATGAGATAACGAAGCAATTTGTCAGAGCATATTTAAGCAAGTTATCTTTATGGGTATCTTTTTTTTATTTTAATTGTAGAAATTAAACTCAAATATAAAAGATTTACAATAAGTTATATACACTACTTAACCAATTGAGCTAAAATTCTTTGGTATGAGTATCTTATTTTAAGACATAGTATCTTTAATTTTTTTTTCATTGGAGCAAGTTTACATTACATTAAAGAATTTCTTAGAAATAAGATTTGTATCTTATAGAAAATAAGATTGCTTACAAGTAAAAAATTATTTTATTGTATCAAATAAAATCATTAAACTAATATTTTAATTTTAAAAAGAATAAGTACAAATAAAAAATTATAAAAGTATGAGTTGCTCAATTGTATTACAGTATTACCCTTAAAGCAAATTTATGCATAAAATGTCTAAATATGATGTGATATTCTAAGAACCCATTAAATCATTTTTAATATAAGATACCTAAAGTGAGTATCTTATAATTGATAGTATTGGGAATGCTATAAGTTGAATAAACTAATTTATCGAAGATATATTAATTTTATGATTATGTTGTTTATTTAATAACTAATTTAAATATAATTTTATTATAAACAATATATTTTTATATATTTTGAATAAGTTGAACTTACAAATAGAGCAGTTGGAAAGAGAGGACCACTAAATTGAGCAGGCCAATAGCCAGTACTAGTTTGTAGTGCTGACAAGTAATGAATAGCCCTCTTCAGAGTGTTGGTAGTTTTCTCATTTGCAATCTCTTCACCATCTTGAATCTTCACACTAGATATTGTTTGTCTGAAATTTTTTTCCCTTAGAAACTGTAAAAGCCAGGAAACAAATTAAAAATAGTAAGAAAAAAATTATAAAAGAAGAAAACAAAATTAGTAGTGTGTCTAAAAAACACGAACACATGTATACATTTTTTTTTAATAAAAAAATAGCTTTTATTCCCCTCAAACACCCACCAGGCAACAGGCCACAAATGTTAAAATATCACAATCTTTAGATTTTATTTCCACTAACTCATTCTCCGCAAACCCTACCCCGACGTAGCTATACATATTCGTGTTTTGTTTTTACTCATGATCTTAACGGATCGATCCCAATAACTTTAGAATGAATTTTGAGATCTCAATTGTTCATTATTCTTTTATATGTACAATGTTTATGTTTTTTTATAAATTTCTTTCATATCTTTTTCTTTGCCGAAATACCACTTCAGAATATCTATTTTAGTATTTTCTTAATGATAATATCACTCCATAAAATTGCAAATAAAGTTAAGTCTCAAATAAAATTTAATAATTAATGATCAATTTTTATTTTAATTATAAATATCATGTCACTACAATACTATTTTGGTTTTGCAGATGGTGTATTTAATAAGTTAAACATATTTTTTTGAAAAGGCAACTTAATAAATCGTTTGTTATTTAATTTTTTCCATCATGACTATATTAGCTTTTGTTATTGTACCCAAAAAAGAAGGTTTTGTTACACCCGTGTCAATTTTTTTATATATAAAATAGATAGTGAAG
>PYAF01000045.1:537758-558361 GCA_007407185.1 Glycine tomentella
CAGGAGTGGCATATATTGTTAGACAAGGTAGTACTCAGACAGGAGAGCAGCTCCTATTACAAGTGTCAAGCACAGCAGGCATATAATATCTATCATCCCAAAAGATGATTTTGACAAAAAGTAAATTTTATGAGTGCCACTGTCCCCTTTAAAACCTCTGACTATCATAGCCTGCAGTATTTTAAGTTGAACAATCAGAAGACAACCTTTGAAATTTTTACCATGACTACAATGATAACCACAGATTAGCATCGACATGTCGTTTATAAGAGGCCCAGGGAAATTAAGGATAGTAACATGTGAGGCTAATTTAATAAAAGTACATATGTTTTGAACTCAGCATTGTTAATGAAATCAATATATAGTTCAAACTATGAACACAAGGACACATTTCTAACAGTTTTACTTTTCATATGTCGGAACTAAAAGTAACACTTTGTCAAAGCGTGAATCTGTAAAACCTTCAAAATGGTTTAAGAAATTTAAAACAAATCATATGTTTATTCAACAGTTCTAGAATGGGTTGTAAATATGATAAATTTGAAGACCTTCAAAAAAATACATTGACAAAGCAGAAGACAGTGTGAATTTAAGATATACCTGAGAAATTTGCTCTGCATGGCTGAAAATATTTTTGAAGATGCGACGGAAGTAGTTAAAGAAAACTGCAAAATCATATAAGGAAAAAAGAAAAGAATCATGATGATGAATAGATGTCTTCAAGTAAAAGCTTAAAGTTTAAGGTAAATCCATTAAACATTAACATAATTAAAAACAGTTTGTTCATTGCAGAACTAAGTTTCCAATACAAACTACCTACCAAGTAATATAGTGATTAAACAGCATGCTAAAACTAGTTTCTTTGTTTTTTTTTTGGAATACTTTGTCATTTAGATAGAGGTACACGTATCAGTTAGCATTACAGATGAAGAAAGTTCAGCAAGATTATTATACCGACATCGGTTATTTTGTTCAGGATCAGATTGGCATAGATTATTATACTAACATGCCATATAAGGTAACAATAGCAAGTCATGTATCAATCCAAATATTCAGTTTTTCCAATGCCCTCCTCATATTAACAAGTTAATATAACAAAATATTGAGACAAATGTAATAGATAACTAGATGAGTACAAGGTCATACCACATAACGTGAGAATGCAAGGGGCTCATCAGAATAAAAGTAAATATAGCTCTTGAATAGGCATAGCTAAAGATGTTGATAATCAGTCTAATCAACCTTCTCATGGAAATACACAAAACAAATATCTTAGGATAAGCACATCCTTGTATCAATTTCTAAAGCCTTGACAATTGAACGAATCAAATAGTACTGAGACTCAAAGTCCAATAACCCTCGTGTTTGGAAAGAATATTCCAGAAGAGGGCGTGGGGTGTAGTAGTACTCTGTCGTGGGGCTTTATGTAGGACAATGAAAGTTATGCAGTTATGTAGGACAATTACATATTTAATTATGCAAACAAACAGTTATGTTAGGACAGTTACATATTTAATATGCAGACAGTTATATATTTTCATTTTTATTAGTGTGGTAGTGTTAGGACACAAGGAGGAGGAGTGGTGTTAGGCAGTTTTGTGGACAAAGGTAACTATGAGTTTCTGAACTCTGGGACAGCAAGAGATTTTGGTAATTTCTGCAATTTGGTATAAGCAAATCCTATTTTCTTCTATTTAAGCAATTGTTGTTCTGTAAGACCATAATGAAAACACAATTTTTATTTTTCTTCTAAACGAATACGATATTGAGATTTTTTACTGGAGCGCGATTGATTTCTAAGTTCGCTTTTGACTGTTGGCCTTTTACTGTTAGTTAAAGAACTTTAATGAGATTTATGCACAATCATATCCAGACAATACCCATCAGCTAGTTAGCTGGAAAGTCGATACTCGATAGTGATTAGAAAACAGAATACTTTTTGTTCATGACTGGAAATGAGAGGAAGAGCTCGCAATATTTACTTACTATCAATTGTCTCCGTAAGAGTCAGCTGCTTCCAATTTAGCCTACGAGATACAATCCCCAAAGCAATGTTCCGAACCTGCAACAAAACAACATGAAATTATGGATTTTAAAAAGTACAAAATGTTTCGTTAGGTAAACCATATAAGTGAACTAGACACTTTAACCCAAAACCTTAAGGCTTAGGTTTATGAGTCTTATGGTACTCAACTTTTGGCTCTGATACCAAATGTTAGCAACCGAGGGGAGTAAATATCGGGGAGATTTACACAATGAGTCATGAGTAACCATATAAGTGAACTAGACACCATACTTTAACCCAAAACCTTAAGGCTCACGTTTGAGTCTTCTCCTCACTTATATGGTGCTCAACTTTTCTATTTCTGTCCGATGTGGGACTTTATCTCACACTCGTACTCCAACAGTAACAACCGGAACTTTACTAAACGAGACATTATCTCATTTGTATTTGGATGTACTTCACCATTGTAGAAACCAGGAAGATATCATTTTACTGCATTGTTTACTTTCCCATAATATCCTTATATTTGATCTCTTTGCATTCCTTAAGTTCTTCAATGAAGGGCAATCAATTCACAAATAAAATCAATAATGCTTTTTCTATTTTGTAGTTCATTACACATTCATATAACAAACACAACAGTTAAAACATGACGCACTGTTTTAACCCTAATTTCTTGCAACATGACGCACTGTTGCTTACACTGATTCAAACACATTACTCAAGCTAGTAAAAAAATCATCAACAACAGTTAAAACAACAAAAATAGACTTCATCAGTGATCAGCCATATCTATCAGAACAGAAACCCCACCCTCACACGCCTGTGTGTGGTTGTTTTAGCAATCATGAAATGTAATATCTTTGGAACAATTAAATCAAGCTGTGTATTTATCAAATTCAGATCAAAACTATGTTTATCAAATTCATACATTTTTATGTAAAACCCCTTACTTTACTTACCTCATCAAAAACAAGACTGATAAACCTCAATGACAGTAAAAGTGTAAGCACAATTTCTGACACAGAAACACCTATGTATTTCAGAGGGAGCATAAACCATCGCAATGCAAATGCTAGTTGTTCAGGGCTTGTAGTTGTGAGGCAGAGACTTGCACTTTGAAACACCTTCCAAAGAAATGCAGACCAAATTCTCAGAAGTCAGAATCATAAAATTTATGTTGTTCTAGGAAGCTTACAAGATATGGTTCTACCAAATGTCCAAAAGCACCAGTAAAATGAAAAGAAAAGGCAGAAATGTAGAAAGTAACTTACTGTAAAAGTCAAACATGCAATAGTGCTTGCTACAGATAGGCCTTTCCTGGTAAAGGTTAATGGACCTAACTTCATGATTGTATAGGCATAACCTGTTAAAGATACTGGAAGACTAGGAAGCCCCATCATTGCAGGTGGTGGTGTTCTCAACTGAACAAGTGCAGGCACACCATCTGAACCCAGTCCTGATGTTATGAATAATAATCCAGATAGCAAATAAACTCTTCCAAGTTGATCCTACAAATGAAATTATTGGGAAAATTCCCAAATCAATACATCACTTCAAGAATCAAGATAATAACAACTTAATAAATAGCCAACAGCCAAGTAGATTTGAATTAATATAAAGGAAAATCCAATTTAGTGATAAGGTACAAGCTAGCTCAAATCGTAAATAAGCATTATGAATGAGAAATGCCACGTGCTGAATTGTGAAAAGAGGGGAGCGGAAAGAGCAATTAACATTATGATCAAAAAACAATAGTGAATATCAGATGAAACACAATGCAAACCTTTAAATGACAGATTAAACACCCTTGAACTATTAAATCCCAACTGGGCCCTTAAATTAATGATCAACAACCAAACACAATTAAGCAAAGTCAACAATCCATCTATATATGAATATGATCCCACTTCCTGTGCTAGATAAGTGAAGGATTAGCAATTATTTACCGTCCAGGCATTTCTTGGTAGAACCCAAATTGAAAGCAAAGTCAGGTACACTACTAATCCAAATCTCATAATTATGTGTGACCTTGCTGGTAGAACAACCAGAGCTAAAAGCCATACCTGTAAAATCCGACTGATTGATCACAAAAATTACAAACATGCATAAACCAAGAAGCCGAAACAAATAATTCAAATATTCCAGCTACAAATGAATCAACTAACAACTGTTGAAATATCCATCATGATTTATATTTGACAAGAACTCTGATATTAAGCACCATGAATAAAGTCTGTGTTATCAATGGTGGATGAGGGAGGCCAAAAAATTTCGGCATATAAACACATCATTATGGCCTATGGTGCCACCATAGCAGGCCTCCCTTCACAAATTCCCCATGGCAGTTGGCAAAAATTCCACCGTGCCATTCCACCATGGTGGCCATGGCATTGCCATTTAATAAAAATGATGAAAGTAATCAAACATGTACCAAAAACAACTTCACTACCAGCCAAATGGTCACAGCAGTCCAATTCCTTAGCCGATGAAGGAGCAAATGATGATTTAGAATTGCAAAACAAACAAAATTTGGCTAGCCAGATGATTTACTCTTATATTTCGAATATTGGTTTGTTGTTGCATTTCTCTTAATCAAGGACTATAACAAACTACAATCAGCTCACACATTATAACCTTTTTTAATTTCTCTGCTAAAAAGATGATGTTAAAGAAAGAGCATCATAAGTTTGTATATATATATTTTTTAATTTATGATGGCTTAGTGCATGTTTGAATTTCAGTTGGAAGAGCTCAAAAGTACTTTTATCTCCAAACCAACAATTTCTTCCTTTATTTTTTGTGCATTAGAATTTGGAAATGCGCGTTGGAATTTGCAAAAAATTAATTTTCCAACTTTTATCCAAGCACAGCCTTGGTGTTACTGGATATCAGGTTACAGAAAACAAAATCATCATTTCATTTTCATATTCTTATACAAAAATATCACAAACCCAAAACTAAAACACTTCCACAGTTCCACTCGACAGTCCAACCATACCATAACACCGAATAATCAAAACTCAACTCTGCACAAAACCTATGAAGTGATTTTACTCGACTAACCAATTTGACTCGAGGGTCGATGGAGTGAAGAAACGTGGTGGGGGACGCAACAAACTGGCCAATGGGGCTGGCGGTGGCACCGGCGATTAACCTGAAAACTTTGTCGGCAGCGAAAGACCCTGCGGGGATCCACTGGGACCAATTTGCTGCTTGAACGTTACTATCACCATTTGAAGCTCTGACTCTGAGTCCGAGCCTGGCGTTCCTGGGCAACAGGGTTTGGTTCGAGCTGAGGATTGCGGAAGGGCGATTTGGGAAAAGCACGGAACTTGGCGGTGGAAGAGCGAGCGAAAGGAAAGTGGTGGCGGCATGGTTACAGTTCATGAGGTAGGTGGGGTCAGGGTGAGAGGCAATTCGGTTTTGAATTGCCTCTCAATCTCTGTGACTATAGTTCAATCTCTGTGGAGTTGTTGTAAATTGTAATCATGGGATATTCTATTCAGAATCGGAGGTTGTTTTGCTTCAATGGTAGAGAGATTGATTGATAACAAGTTGGCTCAATGGATAGTAGTAGTGTAGTGCTACTCTTGGTTTATGTCCACTGTCTCATTCAGTCTTGTAGATAATAACCATGGAACGAAAATGGAAATTGAAAAATTCGGAGTTGGGGCAATCTTCTCGGGTCTTAGAACATTTCCCGCATCGAATTAGAGATTTTAAGTTGAAGGTGAAATTGGATCTTCTGATTATCATCGAATTTGGTGGAATTATCAAGTAATTTTCTTCTTCTTTTTTCTAACAGGAGGTATTTGTGAGAATTCTTGACACCTAACTAATTTCTTCTTTTTATTTATTCCTTAACTAATTCTCTCCACTTTTCATATTTGGATAGAATGATACTCTTAATTTATTCATATTTAACTTTTTAACTTAAATTATAAAATATTATATTTTTAAAGCCATTTTTAAAAATGACAAATGATAATAAGTATTCTTAGTGCACTAATTAAGAACTTTAAAAATATAAATATTTTTATTGAAAGACTTGAAATTATGTTATCCATAATTTTTTGGAATTTCTTATAATTTATATAATATTTTTTAAAATACACTTTTTAGCTAGACCCACTAAAAATATTAGCTTATGTAATTTTATATAAATATTTGCAAGTTTTGATTGAGTTTAGAATTATTTTTCCACTGAAAAAAAATTGATTTAGAATTTTATGAGTTTTATTATTAGTTTTTAGAATATAAACATCCAAAATGTAAATAACATCACCTCAAAATTAATTTTGTAAGATCAGTTTTACAAAATAAATGTTCATCCAAAGATACAACGTTGTTGAACTCATGCCACCATTGATGTCGTTGTTGATAACTTTGCAACAACACTTCACCATATAGTCTATGGCATCGCAACGACGTTTATCTAACTTGGTAGAGTCCCCTTTTCAAATGGTTGTGGGAGATGTCACATTAGGGATGCCAAATTTTGTAGAACTAAAAATATTCGACCAAACTCAGTATCCAAATTGAAAAATAATTCATGATTGCTACATCAAAATGAAGATTTTCCCTTCATCGCAATTTCGCATTAGTGTTCATCTCTATCCCAAGTTTTTTTTTTTTTTTTAATAGCTTTGGTTGATATTTCTATATTATTATGATGGTTGGGTTAAACACAGTTTTTCTTTAGAAATCTAGCAAGCCTTGTTAATCAATACCGACCAATTCAATTTCTTATATTCTGTCGCTTGTTGCATGGTACACTTCATATGTCTCAGCATTATCAGCTAATCTAATTTATTTTTAGTGTTGTTCAGAGGTGTTTTTGGTGTCTCCAAACATGGTGGATGCTTCAAGCAATAAAAGGAATTCCGGCAAACAATGACGGTAGTTTCCGGTGAAAAGCAGAACCTGTAATCACCTGCATAAACACTGATGATCGCAGGTTCCACTTCTCATCAGACACCATCGTTGCTCGTCAGAATTCCTTGTACTGCTTGAAGCACCCACCATGTTCGGAGTCACCAAAAACACCTTTGAACAATTGTTAATGTGTGGATAATAAAACATGATATTTAGTTACAAGACAGAGGCTCGGTGACAGTGATACAGTTCTTTCCTGTCACCATTACACGCACACACAAAGGATGGCTAATATTCTCTTCCACCATTTTCCTGTTTGCCTCATGAAAGGGTCTATAAATCCTTTCACACAACTAAGGTTAGATTAATGTTCCATGTTCTTTATAAGGTTTTCAATATTGTTGAGCTTAGTCCCACCCAAAAGAGAAAGTTGTAATGTAAGTGAAAAAATCTGAATGCCTGCAATTCTAAGCTATACAAGCGCAGTTATTTCTAGGAAAAGAAAATCTTAGGGGACACCGAATGTAACCAAGCATCAATGCAAATTTGTCCTGAAGCAAATAGTACCAACCAAACTTCTGATATACAATATGCATTTCATATGACAACCAATAACTGGGCATGACAACCTCTTTAGTCCAAACAAGATCACTATAATATAGATAATCTAAAAGGAAAGTGAAAGAACTTTCCAGCTCCACATCAATCAATAGGTTTAGACCTTCAATGCTAACTTCTGAGCTGCAAGAGCTTCAGCCTCCAGAGTTGGCTCCCACAATAGTGTAGTCTCTGCAAGTAATGATGTCACAACATATGGATCCATGTTTGAAGCCGGTCGCCTGTCTTCCAAGTAACCTACGAACAAGAGGATTGACAAGGTTAAGAATAATATGGTAATGCTTGAGGATTTTAGATATTATATTATATCACTGGCATTAATTTGGTGGTACAAAAAATGGTTGTTGGGATAGAAAAAGAAATGAATAAAAATATTAGAATGAGATCAGTGATAACAGAGAACATTGACAATTTGCTAAGAACACATCACTTAGGAAAGTAGGCATGTGATTTCGCAACATATGAAGGAGAACTACGTACTCCATAGAACACATCACTTAGGAAAGTAGGCATGTGATTTCGCAACATATAAAGGAGAACTACGTACTCCATAGAACACATCACTTAGGAAAGTAGGCATGTGATTTCGCAACATATGAAGGAGAACTACTTACTCCATTGCACAAAGGGATTGTACGCAACCTTACCCTTGCATATGCAAAGAGGTTGTTTCCAGATTCGAACCTATGACCAACAAGTCATCAAGACACAACTTTACCGCTGTGGCAAGGCTCGTCCTCAACAATAAAGGAGAACGAAATAAAATAAAAAAGGGACCAAAGTGACACAGCAAGAATATCCAATCCATAAGCCTAATGGTAAGCTGAAGTTGCTGGATTGGTAATCACCAATTATTCAAAAAGTTTGAAATACTAAAATTTTCAGCTTGCAATTCCAGTCAAGCACAACATGCTAAAGAAGTCAGATGATGTTTTAGTCCCCCATTAGAAATCTAAATGATTGTACTTTTCATTCATCGAGAGCACTATAAAGTGGCCTAGCCATAAAATTATTGTTGATGACTTACCTTTGCCATTCTTCTCTGTGTCTCTTCCCACACGGATTGAGCAACCACGGTTAGCCACTCCCTGCAAGTTCAATTTTATTAGTATGTATCACACAAGAAGAAAAACTTCATGCTTGATTACCATGTCGTTAACAATAATAGGTATTGGCAATTTTGAAACCATACCCAAGAAAATGTGTTAATGCTTGCTGTCTCATGCTTTCCAGTCAACCTTCTCTCATTTCCTTCTCCATATGCACTGATGTGATCCTTGTGGCGCAGCGATAGATTCAAAATTGCCTTCTTTATTACCTCAAACCCTCCATCTTCCCTCATGCTCTTTGTACTAAAAGCCAAATGTTTTTTACCGACTTAGTAATTTAGTAAATTAAAAAGATACATGTAAAGAGGCATGGGCAAAAACCTGTAATTGGTGTGGCATCCTGCTCCATTCCAGTCACCCTATGTTTAACCAAAACAATTAGTATAATTAACATTGGATAAGCAATACTGTTAATTAAAGCATTACAGTATGTACCTCTATTGGTTTTGGATCAAGAGAGAGCACAACACCAGCTTGCTCAGTAATTCTCTGTCAGGCCGGACCAAAATGCAACATACTTAATTAGAAGATACACCAAAATTGGATACGGGACAAAGAGAACAAGCACAATGTTTTGTTTACACGAGACCATCAACAATTCAGTTACAAGCAATGGCATGAACCTTTAAACTTCAGAATGCTGAATTACCTTTAATCATATAAAAAATGTAGAGATACTAAAGAATTGTATAAAAATAGATGAAAGAAAAATAAAATTCAGGGTCTATTCTCTTTGACCTTTGACTTATCCACCTCTAAAATAAGAGGAAAAAGAGTTAAAAGAAAATGTATGGGCAATAAATGTCTACTGAAAATGACGCATAACTACAAGCAAATGGAGCAATTCTCAGGTAAGCACACAGTCACACACAAATAATGTATCAAGCTTAGTGCAAACAGCCACTTCTTAATATTCAGCTGAACATAAAGTCATGAACAAGAACCACACAAAAGCCAAAGCCTTAATAAGACATTATATTGAACCAAATGGTCTAACGGGGTGTGTGCGTGTATAATAAACAAAAAGTAGGCAAAGTGAATTACCTCGAGTATGTACCTTGAAGCCCAGATATGATCACCAGCCTCAATACCTACACTAGGACCAACTTGGTACTCCCACTGCAATATACATAGCAGAAATAATGAGGAAAATGAATATTCATAGGCCTTAAAACAAAGGGAACTGCAAGAGATATACCTGCCCAGGCATAACCTCCCCATTTGTACCACTGATGTTAATTCCAGCATATAAGCAAGCCTTGTAATGAGCATCAGATATGTCACGTCCAAATGACTTGTCTGCCCCAGCACTGCAATAATAAGGACCCTGAAATATGACGGAATAAGTAGTTGTATTCACACTATGGAATTGACATATTCCAGGGAAATGTGAATAAAAGCCAAAAGAAAACATGAAGAATTGACATTACCTGCGGACCAGGATAGCCACCAACGGGCCAACCTAATGGCCATTTCACATTTGTTTGAAGTAAGGTGTACTCTTGTTCTATTCCATACCTTTGAACAATTAACATACAACAATATTAGAATTTTTTCTGTTAAGATTGTAATTCAACCCCAAAAGTTCAGTTATCTTCTATTTGAGTAAGTGATCAAACGAAGAAGAGAAAATATCATGTCATAATTTGGTTATGATCACTAGATAAGAAATACTATGCATGTCAGAATTTTAATTGGCATTATTGCTCATCCTATATCTTTCTTTTTGGCCGTAAATCATCATAAATAGAAGAGGTGAGTGTACCATAGAGTTAGATAGTAAGTTACAAATTTCTAGCATCCAAAATTAGTTGGTAACACTAAACCAAAAATAAATAAATAAATTCGTGAATCATGTAATTTATCATCACAAAATTGTGTTTTATGTCTAAAGATAAGAAGTATTATATATACCATGGAACTTCTGCTTGGACCTTTGGGCTACTGAAAATTTCAGCAGCTCTGTGTCTCTTGTTTGTAGGGATAGGCTCACCTTGTGGGGTGTAAGAATCGCAAATGACCTTGGCAAAACAAAATATATCAAGTTAACTTCATAATATCTGTATTTAAATTTTAAATCAACGTGCCATAAGACCTCTTTCAAGTATAACAGCCCTTACCAAAATATTGTTACCACCACGGAAAGGATCTTTGAAAATTGCTTGAGGACTGGGAGAAAAAAAAGATTAAAATTAAAACTGCAATGGTGTAGAGTAGATAACATTAATAGAAGTATCAGTGCCAAAATTCTTACTATAGGATTACTTCACTATCATCACCCGGTGCCTGTCCAGTGCTAGATCCATCATAGTTCCATTTAGGGAGCTCAGAGGGATGTTCAACAGGCTTTGATATTGTCTAAGAAATGAAAATACATGTAGAGTTATCGAATAGCCTGAAATAATTCAAACGACAATGGTAGGAATAATTTCTTTTAGCCTATTAAGAACATATAAATAACATACTCTTGATTTACTGCGCACATCAATTCCTGTCCCCCCAATCCTGTTTCAAAAAGCAAAATTCAGTTTTAAATACCTTGCATCCTCACTAGGAAGCAGGAAAAAGGAAATAGTCATAATTGGATCCGGCGAACTATGAGATACAAAAGGAGGCAGAATAGAATGAATACCAAATGTACTCAGCAATTATCTTGTCAGTGAATGGAGTGATATCCAAATTAAGTAGACCCTCTAGCCTGTTGATGGTGCTATTGTCAGACTTAATTGCCAGCACTCTAAATTTAGCAGAACTGGTGGGTGAAACTTTCTTATTTTGTTTCCACAATAAAGAACTCCACATGTTTGATGTAATGGGACTTGCATTGGGAGAGGATTTTGAGATTCTCATCTGCCATTGCGTAGAGGGAGCCAAAATCTGTGCCATGTTCTGCAGTTCTTCATTTTAGTAAACAAAGTAGTTATGAGAACCCCCAGTCAGAAATGAATCAAATCAAATCAAATTATAATACATAATACAATTTTATGTTTAATATTAAACAAAAATAATACTAAACAGCTTCATGATTTAATGCATAATGTTTATCAGCTATTCCGCAACCCCATCAGATGATGACTAATCAAGGCACACATAAAATCATTGCAAAGAAATCGTGTCAAATCCTTCTAAACTAACTAAAGTGTGCGAAAAGAATGCCAAAATTTGTGCCATTCTCTGATCATGAATAATGAAAAATTCCCCTCCCTGAGGGAAAAGAACGGTGTTGACTAGATATCATCATTATGATCAAACACGAGCATTATAATCTAGAAAATAGCATTTATCTACATCAACCATACTCAAATGATGACTACTTAAGATCACACTGAAAACTAAACAAATTTCTTTTTGAAAACCTGACATTCACATCTTAGTCATCACGACACTCATGCACATTGCATAGCATCAGATTAGATGCAAAAGACCACAGAGAAATAATCATTGAAGAAAATGTGTAAGGATGCTCGGATAGTCAAATCAAATATGTTTATCTAACCAACAAAGAGAGGCGTATAACTAAGAATTTGATTTGGAGATCAGACTTAGATCAACATCTATCCATAGTTAACCCACACCAAACTTTGTATTTAATCAAATCCTGTTTCCCCTTTGAACCATTATAGTGCCCCGTTTTCCACTGCTACTTTGACTTGTTCTTGTAGCACTTTTTTAGTTATTTCTCCCTTCTCAAACACACTAAACATGTATCTGGGAAATATTTTATTAGACGTAAAAAGAAACCTGATGATCCTACACTATAGGCTAGTTAACCACAATATGGGAATTAAAATATGCCTGCTTTGGTTGTATGTAATATGAAATTTCAATTTGGTTGAATAGAAAAATGGTAACTTTTTAGTCATGTAATATGGAATTTCAATTTGCTTGAATAGATAAATGGAAATTTTTTAGTCATTAGATGAAAGCCATACAATGAAGAAAAAGTGAATTATGCAGATAAATAAAGCCACGTGTCGGGCCTAAAAAGTGTACTTTCAGGTTTATGATCATAAAAGTACGAGCTATTCACTACCCAAGTTCATAGATATTTGATACCATCATACCACATTTGAAGTAAACCAGATCTCCGAAGGCATCACCAAATAACAAAATAAGCCACATCCTTTTTTTTCATTTATAGCATAAGAAGCATTATAATATTATCTGACCAAAAACAAAATCTGGGATTTACTGAAAGAGTAGTGAAGATCACATTCTGCAGTTGTTCAGCCCTCAACAAGCATGGCTTTTGAAGCCTCGTATATTTCAATTATTTGCATAAAACACTGAAAATTTCCCTTTTAAAGTAAAACAACAATAATAACAGTAATGTCGATGGGAATAAGATGATGAGTTAAACTTCACAAAGGGACTATTACCATTTACCACAGCCACAAACTCTTTACCACAGTGGAAAAAGCTAACATGAATAAGCAGAACCACAGGCACAGAATAAAAAAGAAATTAATACTAAATGTCACCCTTTTTGGCTTTTGCCTCTCACAAAAGAGTTTGCACACAATGACACAAAGGAACTCACCAATAAACAGTGGGAAAAAATAGCCAAAGCTTGGAACTTGGAAGTGAGTCTGTGTGTGTCACAGACCGTGAGACACAGTGGGAAGTGTAGCTATATCAGAGTATGAGAGACTCGTGTAAAATAGAGGTTGGTGGACACAAACTTTCTTGGCTTTTCTAAAACCGATAGGGGTATGTTACGAGTGGATGAAATTGGTTTTTGGTCCCTTAAAGAGAACCAAGAGAAGCTTGGACTCGAAATGTTACAGATAAGGCTCTTTCTCAGGCTACCCTTTTTTTATCCAACATGCTATTATTGCAAATAATACCCTTTTTTTAATCATAACATGTTGTCAAGGGCAATGGATTTTTTAGTTTGAAGTATAGTAATCTGTAATCACAATCATTAAGAATTTTTTTGTGTGGACAATATTTGTCTTTGATACTTGTTTGTTGTTTAGATCCTGGTTTGAATTCACTTCTTCACGCGTGATATTGCAGTTTGGTGTGGAAAACAAATATTTTAAGCATATTATATCCTTGGACTTTTGGTATTTTCAATGTATATTTGTACTGAGTTTCCTAGGTTACTATGGATTGTCCCACTATTATAATTATACTAATTAAAGTCAAGTTGATTATTATAATAAGGGGACATTTTATATGTTTGCAAAAATTAAGAGCGCATAATAAAAAAATGAAAAAAAAAAATTAAGAGCGGTTTTTGTTTGGTAAGCGTTTGTCTTGCCCTTGCTACGCAATAGAGAGATCTACTACATCTTTTTGAAACTACATTAAGTAAGCATTTAAATCCTTCATCTGTCTTTAGTGGAATTAAAGACAAGTAAGCCAGAAATTTGAGCTTAAAGCTTTAATTGAATAGATTTCAAAATCAGATTTTGAAAAGTGAATTAAATCTGGAAAGCACATTAAACTAGGGCGTTACTCAACGGGTTGTTGGTAAATATAGTACGTTTCTGATTCTCCTTAAATGAAAGTTCAAATTTTGTATGTGAAATATCTTTTTTCTTTTAATCAAAAGTGGAAGACACCCCCAAAACTACACTTTTTTTATTTTTATTGAAGCTATTGCTTAACCCATCCTACCATCTAGGTTTTGTGAGAAGACAAGACAACCTGATGGCTCATAGCTTTTTAATTAGTCTTTAATATTTTTATCAAATTCCTACTTGTATTGTTGGTTTAAAAAATTGACAAAATAATATATATATATATATATATATATATATATATCAATAATGTAAAAGATTCTTACCATATCAATCAATTAAATTATTATATATGATAAATTTTTACAATATTAACAATTATTTCTAACATGATTTATGAATGGTTGATTATGTAAAAAAAAATTACACAATCAATGCATAGTTTTTAAACTCAACAAAATTACTTATTATAAAAAAAATACATGTACTCATAAACCCAAGAAAATAATAACTATAAATCTATAATTATCAAAATAAATTGAATTTGAAAAAGTGACATTTTTTAATCATATTATAAATGTGAAATATATATTAATTTTATCAATGATTAATGTTTTTTACGGCATAATTAACCTTAGTTGAAAAACCAATTAACCCCATTTAATAGGATTTCTCATTTTAAACATATTTTTTTATCCATTATACTCAAATCTTAAACTTTGTTTTAACATATACATGTTCAACTCTACATATACTAATATAATATTGTTATGAGACAACCGCTTAATCAATCATAAAGTATGAATTGAGTTTGAATTTTTTTTAATATTGATATGACTTGAAATTCAGCTGACCTATAATGAAATATGCCAGTTAGTTAATTCATCCATTTTTTGTTTAATTTTATAGTAGTTCAAAATTATTGTCAGAACTTATCTACTTATTTTGTTGATCTTATTTATTTGGACAAACAAAAATTAAAAAAAACTTAAATTTGGACTAAGAAAAACATAAACGAAATATTCTTTTTATCCATAAAAGTCTATAATTGTTTTAGGTTATATTTTTTGCCTCCTTTTATTTTTTATCCACAATTTTTGTCTCTTACTTTTTTCCACAAATTTACTCCTTACAATTTAGAATATCTATAATTTTAGACAATTTTTAATTTTGCATATGTTTATTTCTTTTTTATGTATATTTTAATTAATTAAATTATTTTTGATAACATTTTAAATGAATATATTAAATTTAAAATTTAATTGAACCAAATAAAAGAAATGAAATCTATATTAAAAAATTAAAAATTAAATCAAAATTATGAATTTTTTAAAATATGAGAATAAATAAATAAAGAGACCCAAGTAGTAAATCAAGAGTTAAAGAGATACAAAAATTGTAATTTAATTTTTTTTATCCTAAATAAAAGTTTGTGGTTAAAACACATTTTTTTTAGAAAATCGAACTGATAAAATGACCCGTTTAATTAGTTCACAACATACATAAGGTTAGACTAATAAATGTCTAAATCACATAGAAATTGATCTCATTCAACTTAACACCAAAATATATTAATTCAAATCAGTGTAGTCCAAATGCACAAGGCTCACCCAAAATTGCAGTCCCATATTAAATCAGTCATTGAACTTGTTTTATTTATTTATTTATTTATTTTGTTTTAGTCTGTTTACCTTTAAAAGTAAATAAACACACAAAGCATAACCATTTGGGTAAATAGTAATTTAGTTCTTAGAATTGTGATTCACTATCACTTTAATATTTAAAATTGATAAAATTTTAAAGAAAAAGTCATCAAAATTGTTATTTCTCAATCATTTGAATCTAAATTTATATGTAAGTGTGACTTAAGTAATCATGTTAACATATATTCAGAAAAAAAAAAGAGAAATAATAAGTGGCAAAATTTATAAATTTAAATGAAATTATCGTTTAAAGCTTTAGATTTAAAAAAAAAAATCCACTAAAACATCCAAAGTGAATCAGAATTTCATGAACTAGATTAACCATTTACTCTAGTCTAACCACGTACTCTCTGCCCTCTTTACGTTGTCTCGTGCAACTCGGAATTAGATTTATTCAGCTTTTGCTAAATGCTACAGGAAAACAAAACATTAACAAAGGATGAATTATTTCAAAATTTCAGAAAATTTAAAATTTAGGGAAATTAAAATACATTAATTAATTTTTTATTATTTTTAAAATTTTGTGTTTGAATAAATAAATTAAATTTATTCATTTTCAAAATTTTGTGTTTAGATAAAAGATTAAATTTCTTCGTTTTAAAAATTTTGAATCTCATACACGAAAAAAATACGTGAGGTGGGTGCTGTGAGAGTAGCTGAGGTCAAAGTACTCGTCCAAGATTGAGACGAAGCAAAAAGTGGTGGAGTTAGAGCTTCTAGAGAAGAAGAGAATTTCAATTTTTCACCTTTTAGAAGGAAATTCAAAGTTCACATTTTTAGTTGTTTAAAATTCTATTTTAAAATTCCAAAAATTTAAATTTCTCATATAAAAATATCAAAATAATAAATTTTAAATTAAAGAATTTCAAATTCTCTGATAAATTACTTTCCCCAATTAAAATTCTTTATCTAAACACACTCTAAAGGTAATGTTAATACACACTTTTGTTATCAATTTGATCTTGTCCTTTAAATTTTCCATTTCAAGAAAATGGGGCATTTTAAATCGAGACAGTGGCCATTGTGCCACTATTTAAAATTTAAATTCCCTGAATGCCACGCCCAGAAACTTATTTGCTAGAATGTCACGTGGCATATTTCGCCACCAAGGAAAGCGAATTACGTAAGCTGATGTGGCGTCCTCGTGTTAGGCGAGCTGATCGGGCAAGACATGTGGCGCTCAATACGTATTTCACTTGGGGGGCAGCGAATTAAGTTGATCATTGGGATAAGTGTCACACTGCAGGAATTTGTGGTGTGGTGTGGTGATATTAAACTTCGAACAGTCATAACTTTTGATAGTAATGTTTAATTGAAGCGCTGTCTATGTCAAAACACTCAAAATCGAGAGAAGAAGGCCTATGAAAATTCCCAACTTTGGTCAACTATTTTTTCCAAAAAATGCTTATAAGTGCCTCAAAATTAAGATTTAAGATTCAATCATCTAAAAATTTCCTTTTTGTCTACTTTTTAAAGTATTTAATTAGTTAATTTAATGTTATTTTTTATTTTTTTTAATTACATTTCTGAATTTCGAGCGTTTTGACATATTGTACGCCTCCATCGAACATTTTTATCAAAATTTTTGATTGTTTGAAGTTTAATATCACCATCAATTCCTGCAGCGTAACACATGTCCTGCTTGTTATTGACCATGTCTCATGGATGCACCTAATTCGCTAGCCACTTCAGCGAAATACCACAGGTTAACACTTGTCCCGCCTCATTTATGTCTGGGCACTGACATCGGGACCACGTAATTCGCTGGTCCCTGTAGCAAATTATGTGGCCAACAGGAGGACACCACCTAAGCAAGTCTATTTCGCCTGGAAGCCCAACAAATTTCTCCACGTGGCAGTTGGGGAATTTACATTGTGAGTGTAATATTTGAGGTATTTTTTTGCCAACGGTGACACTGTCTCTTCTAAATCTAGCAAATATGCTAGTTATGTCCTTCAAACAAAAAATGCCAGTTATGGGCATATGGAAGGAACTAGAGTGTAGAAGCTGAGCACAAAAGGGATGTATATAGAAATAGCCTGCACATGGCCACACCAACGTTTCAAAAAGATCCGGTCCCCCAAATGACTAGTTGCACATCAACACCTACCCTCTAACTGAAAAAAGTTTGTTTCACGTCTTTCTTTCATTATCTTCTTTACATTAATTATATATCTAGTAAAATATTTAATTAGTGTAGCTTAATTAACAATACATACTAAATTTGTAGAGGAAAACATTGATTCAATTCAAATATAATACATTCTTGAAGAAAAATAATAAATTTTAAATAATGTGTTTTTATTGATATTTTTATTATAAAAGCTAACCGTCAAAGTTAATATAATTTTTTTGTCCAATCATAAAAGTTATCTAAAGTTATTTATATTTAATTAATTTTAAACTTAGAATCAATTTTTCAATATTAAAAACATAAAATCAAACATGTGTAAACCAACATTCAACCAAATTTCTTTTATTTACTTTTATGATATAAATCACATGTATTTTTTTACAGTGGATAATCTGGTCTAAGTTAAGTAGATTCATTATACATAACAAATTTTTCTCTTTGAATATTTAAAATAATTGTATATTTATAATTCAAACTCAACATTATCTATTAAATTGAAACAATTTCATACCAATTAATTTATGCATATGATGATTTAGCTTACTTTTTTTATCAGCAGTATCGATTATGAGAGGATCCTACTTGGCCATTGGCATCTCATTCATAATTTCTCTCTCACACGAATGTTTAGAACAGAGTCTGATTGTTTTGTAAGCCAAAAAAAAAAAAAAACAAGAGTCTAATTGTGTTGCAAGGATGCAGGACCACTTCAAATTTACACGTGGGTAAAACTATAGTTTCGTGTAGTGTGTGTGGGGTGTTTGTGTATGCTTAATAACATTACCTAATTTCGTGTTTGGCCTTCTAATGTGGATAATACCATGAATCAAATGTTATTTTTAACCAACACAATGACTATATAATATAATACACATCATAGAGAATCTCAACACATGACGAAGAACAAATTAATTGCATGGATTCATATTTCAAACCATTTTAATACATCAGTAAAATACTATCCAAACTCATCATTTATTATTAGGTCCTGTTAACTGGTGCGCTTAGACAATTAGTTAAGAAATTCATAACAATTTTTTATTTATTAATTGGAATTTACGTTAATTAAGAACATATATATTTTTTTATATCAAACGTTAAGAATGACTTATTGGAAGGAGAATTTTCTCATTTGCAATAGTTCTGCTGAACTCAAGCAAAATTGTCTCATTTGGAAAACATTTATGATCTCTTTAAAAAAAAATTATTGAAAAGGGTATATTAAAATTTATTATTAACACCAACTTAAGTTCCAGTGAGGTTTTCATGGCTTTTCTCTGGGCATTGGCCAAAGAGTTATTGATAAATGGTTGTTGGACCTTATGCTTTGGATTATGGGGACCAGCATTGGATAAGGAGCACCATGTCATATATATACCCTTACGTGTTTGAAATACCCTTTCAAGTATGGATCCTTAACAACCACAAGGTTGAGAATCTTTCTCACACTCTCACCTATAACACTTCCACTTTGTCCAACATCATCATTATTTGTGTGATTTTGATCTCTAACCCACCATGCATATGTTTTCTTTTATCATGTTAAGTCAAATTGTTAGTGGAGAAATCCCTTTTTTTGATATGCCTTGAAAGTTAAAACATTTGTAGCGATAAATACATACTAACGATTGATAATGAGTCAAACTCATTTGCTGAAAAGAAGTTCTGAAAAAGCTGGTAAGTGCCTCTTGAGTCTTGATAATTTCTACATTGAGACTGATAAAACTGCTTTTCCCACGCACTCCAAAGGTGGTTTTGTTGGAGTTTGATCAAACGGGGATAGTTTATTATGAACAAGTTACAGAAAGAAAACCCTCCTAGGCTTTATAATTCGATATTTTGTTTTTAAGGTAGAAATGTTTACTTAAAATGAAAAAAAAAATCAATTTTGTATAAAGTTTACAGCCATTTAAATTAATAAATTTTAAGCATGAAATTCAGAACAGTTTTTTTATTTTATTTTTTTTTGTATAAACGAACACGTAAACTGTTCATTTCTTTTCTAGTACTTTTCAGCCTTCATATTTAGTTTTGGTGCGTGTTCGATTTTAGTTTTTTGTCACCGGTGGTGTGTGTTTAGTTTATTAGTTATATAATTTTTTTCAGGTATTATTATCTACATAATTATAATTATAATTATAATCACTAGTGCAAAAAAGATACTCTATGTCTGAGTTATCTATCTATATATATATAATTGAGTATAACTTATTTTAAAAATGTAATTATGATTGACAGTTAAAATAAAATGTTATAATAATTTATAATAATTGAGGATAAAAATGTTCAAATGAGATTATTTCCTTTATAATAGTGATAGATAATTACGAGAGAATATTATTTGTACAAAAAGAAAAAATTGGCACTTGAATTATAATTATTTTTTAGTGAAGTAATCACGCTATTGCCAAATAGATGATTATTTGAAATTTCCCTTTTAAAAAAGCATACCTATATATATATATATATATATATATATATATATATACAGTGAAACGAAAAGAAATGGTATATGTTCTTTTTGAAAGGCTAAAGCAAAAGAAAATAAAAAAGACATGGTATATGTATACTTCTGTTTCTATTTTTGAGTAATTAGTTAAAAAATTATATTTGAGTTCGATTGTACGAATAAAAAAAACACTGCTGTTTCTATTTTGTTTTTGGTTATTTTTCCCTGCCCAGGCCCTT
>PYAF01000045.1:558461-591314 GCA_007407185.1 Glycine tomentella
TTTTTTTTTTTTTTTTTTTTTTTTTTTTTTTTTTTTTTTTTTTTTTTTTTTTTTTTTCCCTTGTGTATTTTTTATGTTGATTATAATATTGGTACAAAATTATTAGGGGTGACATTTTATTTTTGAGATCTTGAGCATAGACAAAGAGATATTCTCCTCCCTTAAAGTTCTAACATAATTTATTGCATATTAAAAAATTAATTAAATTAATTAGGATTCAAACCCTTTTGTATGTATTACTAGTGTACTATTTTTAATTTAAATTTAATTACATTTTTAGTCCCTTAAATTATGGGTCTATTTTTTAATTTTTTAAATAAAAATTTATAACTTTTAGTTCTTCAAGTTCAAAAAATATTCTTTTTAATTTTTCCACTAGAATTTAAGAAACTAAAAAAAATAATTTTTTTTATTTGAGAAGTGGAACTAAAGACTAAAATATATTTTTCAAATTTAAGAACTAAAAAATAAAAAAAAATATTTGAAGACTGACAAAAAAACCCCTAATTTAAAAAATTTAAAACATAATTAAGCCTTTAATATTCATAATTTATCAATGTTTTACTAATTCTTATGAAACAAATTTATGATGAATGTAATATTAGTGTTTTATCAATATTTTACTAACTCTTATTTAAAATTTAAGAGGTAATATTAAAATATAAAAAGGTATGATTGTTGATTGAAACCAAACCTCAATCATGATTAGCACTTTTATGATTGCTCACATGCCATGTTTATTTTACTTTTATGATGTTAAAGTCAGGGTTTCCTATATAACTTGGACATCAATAATTAATTACCATAATTTGACAAATGGCTATATTCTAAAGCAGAGGGAGGTTGTTAAATTCCAACCTTCAAACCCAGAATCATATATGACTTGCTGACACATAAAAGTTAAAACGCAACACAAGTGGTGGAACCACATGTTATTTACTGGGTTAGCTCATATGGAGTATTTTGTTTTCGTATTGACAAAAAATCTATGGCTTTGGCTCCTCTTAATATATGTGACATCATGACTAATACTGGTGCAGATTAAGTGGGGAGAAAAGTATACGATTACCATCAATCATTAACACACCCTCCCCCATTCTATTTTGCTAAGTTTTCCATTTGAAATTCTATATCAATTAATTTTTTTTGGCAGATACTATATTTTTTATTTTTTTAAATTAGGGATGACAAAATTACTTGAAATCAATAGACAGACCTGTCTAACCCAACAAAAATAGTGAGCCATATTATGTGGCTTAACGCGTTAACTTATCCCGTTTAATCCACTAACTTAACAAAGTGGAGATAGTTTGGCTAATGAGGCCCTTACAACTAAAATAACTTTAATATTTTAAAAAAATTTAAATACAAATTATTAATATTTTTATCTTATTTTATAGGTATCAATTTCTCTAATACTAATAGAAAATTTATATTTAAATCAAATTTAAGCTAATTTATTAGCATACTTTAAATTCTTTAATTACATTTGTCAATTTACATTGATTATATAAAATAAGAAATTATATTTTTATTTATTTTTGATCGGCTGGTCTGCCAATCTATTTCTAAATATCTGATCATGATTTTCAATTCACAATAAGAAAGTGAGATGTACCGGATCTATATTTTAGAGGGCTAGTAGTAAGGTAGGTTAAAATAGATCGAGTTTGTTTACTTTGTCATTCTTATTTAAAATATCAATGAGAATTTGTAAGAGAATAAAAATTATTTGCAGTATAATATGATATATTTCATAGAAATATCTTGACATGATGCTTAAACTAACTTTTGAATGACAATGATTTTACTAAAATAGAAAGCCATTTTAAAACAAGTTTTACAAAGTATTTATTATAATAATAAAGTATTTTTCCTTTAACATGTCAACTAAAAAAATGCAGACACAGGACAAATACAGAAGACACGTAAGAGAGGGATAAAAACAAATAACCTTTAACATGCATTGTTATTTTTTTTAATCTAAGTAAAATTTAAAAGTCATAAATTAAAATAAAAATACTTAAAACTAGCAAAAAAAATTTTAATTTTCTTCAAAGGACTAATGATTTAATACAATATTTTATTCTTGCATTTTGCTGTGGCGGATGACACACTAATTTTTGAGTAACTGAGTTCATTCTGCCAGTGCCAGCAACACCAGCTTCGATACTGTCCGTATTCAGTTGGAAGATTGGCATCAGCAAGGTGACGACGAGACTTGGTTGACAACAACAACAACAACGTTTCCATTATTATCATTTTCTTTTTGGTCTGTTATTTCCAACAAACGAAAAAGAAGGAGCACAGTTGGAATGGAAGTAAACAAAAGACCAACAAAAACAAAAACAAAAGCATGCTCCCTCCGGTCCCTTTCTTTCTGTTTCATTCTTCTTTGTCTCACAGTTGTCTTGTCTAACCAAGTTCCTCTCTCTCCTTCCTTCAACACCTTTTTCTTTCTTTCTTCTCTTTCTTTTCATTGCAAAATTCAAATGTTTATATGCTAGTTTGCTTCAACAGCTGTAACATGCCATATCTGATCGTTTCTAAATATGGAACAGCTTGTCAACTTCACCATTCGCCCACCCAGGCACACCATCTTCTCTCCTTCTTCCTCTCTCTCTTTCTCTCTATATGTTGGGATCAACTTTTTCAGTCAAAGTTCTTTTTTTTTTCCTTCACATTCTCATCTGGGTGTTTGCTTATGCTTCTTATTGATTTTAGCATAATTGTAATCACCCCTGTCCTCTTTTTCCACTAGGAAAGAGCTTGAGCAAGATATTAGTATATTCAATGCTTTCATTTCCTTTGCATCTCCATGAGAATCATGGAATTATCTTTATATTTTGGTGGGGTATGCAGTGTGCTCATTCTGTTAAGTTGGTTTGTTATTTGTTTGCTTGGAAATTTGAGATCTATTCTTAAGCTACCTTAAAAGTCTTACTGTTCTGTAATGTGAGTATCATGTAAGTCTTTAATCCTTTTCAGGGTACTTATACTGTAAATACTGATAGCCACGGCAACCTTGTTCTGCAAATTTCTTCCTTTTCTACACAAATATATGGAAATAGTTTTTATTTTTTAATTTATACCTACAATTACTATAACTATTGTTTTGTGTATTCTAAAAATGAGATCCGCAAATCATGTATCTGAATCTCGACAACACTAGACACCGCCAAAAAAAAAAAGAGTAAGAAGGGCAATGGAGATATAATGTATGTGTAATTAAAAATCTTTTTAAGTGTCACAATGAAAAGGCACATCCTTCTAATTTTGAGGATATCAGGTGAAGCTGAGTGCCTTGACATATTTCTAATTATGCAGTTATATGTGATATATAAGCCCCTCACAAAATAGCTACATACTTGAGGACATCTTTCTTCAACTATGTCATAAGATGAACTGGCATCGAGTTCTGTTATTTGCATGGTTCATTAATTTTTTGTTTGCAGTATTTTTGTTTCAAATTTAACATAAACTATTGTGCTATTACGTTACGATTGTATCCGTTACTGGTATGCAGAGCTGAATATGATCCAAAAAGTGATTTATTGGATCACGAGTTCATGCTAAAAGGGAAATGGTTTCAACGGAAGGACATGGAGGTATAGTTAAAAATTCTGTTGGTAAAATCATTGAATCCAGGGAAATGCAGTAAATGATTGATTTTATCTTATTTCATAGTGAATAACTAAATTGTCAACCACATGCTAGAAAAGGATTCTACTTTTGAAGCCATAACCTTTACCCTGAAAGAAATTCAGTTTCATAATTTGTTCCAATTCCAAGTTATGTGATTGCTCTTTTGTAGAACTGTCACAAGAATTATTTCTTATCTCGGATGCCAGCATGGATGAATTGTTTAGTCACATCTAAAACATTAGTATGGTGATTCCTTTTTTGCATAGTACTTCTATTTAAGTTATAACATAATGTATGCATGTGATGTTCTAATTCATTTGCAAAGTTTTTGTTGATGTCATTCTTTGTTTTCATCATAAGCATTATAAGTTTATTCTATTTAGTTGAGTTGATGACCTGAATTATCAGTGTCATGTAATATTTGATATTCTGCAGATAAAAAATAGCCGTGGGGATGTTCTTCAATGCAGCCATTACATGCCTATAGTCAGTCCTGATGGAAAGCCTCTGCCATGTGTAATATATTGCCATGGAAACAGGTGACTATGGGACAAATATGCATTTCTTAATTTGTTTGTTAGCATGCAAGTTGATGATTCAAACTTCAAAGAGTTTTATTCAAACTATAAAGTTTTCTTCTAGACATTTCAAACTTTGCTTTGGAATTATTATTTTTCATTTAGAAAAGAGCACTATAATGGTTTTATGTTAATAACATGTGTATTTGTCTTATTCATTTTTAGAAAACGTGGGTGTTCATTTTTTTTTATCGACAAATGACAAATATTAGTTGTTAGTTTGTTAGATTTTGTTAGTGGAAGGAATTCAAACCCACCTGGTTGATCATTTTAAACTGGCACTTTGATCAATTTCAAAAGTTGGTTTGTATGGGCCTTTCTTACCGGCTTACTACTATAAATCGTATAAGTATAACTAGAAGCTAACACAGTCCCATTTTAAAATGTTACTTACTCAATTTTTTATGTATCTGTATAAATATATGCATGCAATTAGTTTGATATGGTGCTGCATTTTCATTATCAATATAACAATGCTAATTTGAAAGGTTTGCTTTTTTAAATATTTGTTATTGACTAAAAGTATATTATCTTCCATTTCTTGGGACATATGAGAACTGGAGAAGTAACTAACAAGACGTTTTATCAAATGTACTTATCTTGCTTATTTTTTGCAATGTTTATGGCAGTGGATGCAGGGTTGATGCCAGTGAAGCTGCTCTAATTTTACTTCCTTCAAATATTACAGTTTTTACTCTGGATTTCTCGGGATCGGGAATCTCTGGAGGAGAGCATGTCACTCTAGGTTGGAATGAAGTAAGTGCTTGCTCATTGACTGTTTGAAACATATCATATTTAGTTGTATCATTATTATTGATATAATTGGGGATAATATCATGGCACAATTTACATGATTTAGGTATCTAGGATTCATCTTCGAGAGCAATAGGGAGATTAGTTGGCATGTAACACATGGGATTGAAGATGGGTGGATGAAATGGAGAAGCACTTGTGTAAAGTGTTATTACAGAGTGCCACCAAACACAAGAAAAAGTCTACTGGATTACTATCATCAGTGCTCTATTATAGTGAAAGTTGCCCATTGGGAATTGAAGCGGCAAGAAGAGACAAAAAATAAAGAAAAAAAAAAGTATAGAAGGGATTTAGGTGGATGAGTGCAGTGGACATACAAAAAGATAAACTAATGTTAGGAATGGGAGTTTTTTAATGTTAGAGTAGCACCTACTGAGAAGAAGCTGACAAAAGCTTGCCTAGAGTGATTTGATCGTGTGATGAGAGGACTTTTAGAGGCTCGTTGAGAAAAATGGAAGATAATCCATTGAAAAGGGGTAGAAAAAAACAAACTTGCATATTCACAAATTCAATCCAAAAGTATTATCAACTGGTCCAAATTAATTTTTGTAACATGTATGTTGGAGTATCATTGGCAGAAAATATAAAATTTGTCATGTGCTTAAGGCAGGATACTTATATCTGCATTTTTTTTATAATAAATTTCTTACATCACAGTAGAAATGAAACGCTTGTGTTTGTACTTCACTGTGAATTTGCATATGCATTACGGCCATTTGCTTTGTTTCCATTTTTTTTATTATGAAAGATTATTTAACATTGTATGTTGGTTTCAGAAGGATGATCTGAGAGCAGTGGTCAACTATCTAAGGGAAGATGGAAATGTCTCTCTGATTGGCTTATGGGGACGCTCAATGGGTGCTGTGACTAGGTAATTTTTCATCATTCACTTCTTCATTCGACCTTACATTGTAAATAAGATTGAAGAAGGGTCTCCAAGGTGGGGTCGTACATAAGGTGGTTTCATGATATTGTCATATGGTCCTCAGATCTTATAGTTAATTGTCAATAAGCTGATTAGTTTGTTAAAGAATAGAAATCACATACTTGACCTGTTGTGATCCTCTTCTAGTAAGAGCCAGTGTGGCTGGAGGTGAATATATGAGGACCTCATTAAGATTTTTTGTAATTGTTAATAATGATCAACTGATCATAGCATTGGAAACAATAATGAACGGGTCACAGCCCTTAAAATGGTAGCTTAACACGACCTTAACTTGTAAAAGGTGTATGGCCTATCTATGATTATCATTCTTGAATAATGGGTTGCTGCAGAGTGCAGAGTACAACCTTAACTTGAGATGAAGCATTTCATAGTACATTCATGTATATTTGTTAGAAATTTGGAAGTTATCTTTTAAGTTCTATATTTTATCGACTTGTGGAAATGATCTGCTTTTCATGTATTTATTTACGCCTTTCTGCATTGAGTATTTCAAACCATTTTCTACCAAAAAAACACATTCTCCTCATTTACAGTGTGCTACCCATGTGCTTCTTAATTTTTAAAGTCAATTTATAAACTCCCTGATTGTTTAGCAATTCAGTCTTACCAATGAATATCACTTTCCTTCTTGCCATTAATGATGTCCTTCCCTGCAGCCTTATGTATGGAGCTGAGGATCCTTCAATTGCAGGAATGGTTTTGGATAGTCCCTTCTCTGATTTGGTTGATTTAATGATGGAACTTGTAGATAAGTACAGAGTCCGTCTGCCAAAATTCACAGTGAGTGCATAATATTTTTGGATACAAATGAGAATGCTTTTATAGAACTAAGCTAACCAAAACTATTGATCTATAATATCATTTCATATTTTAATGCTTCTTTACATTGAGGTTATTAAAATCCCCTTCAGGCTTAGTCTATGGTTTGCTACCAACCACATATTATGATCAAAAGTTAGATTGGGGAAGGTTTCATTTTAATACCAAAGAAGGTCCCTATCCATCCAGGCTGGAATCTATAGCTTTTCTAGACATCTATTAGGTTCATATACATGTTTTGTGATGAGTAACAAGGCTGTTGTAAAGATGCTTTTTTTTTTATAGGCTATTTCTTGAAAAGTTGTTGGCCTAGGCTATAGTTTATTATGGAGCAATCTAGCACCTATGATGAATAATTGCTATTTTTGATAGGGGCCTGTGAATATCTGTAGTTTGCATTTGCAACATATAAGTATGTTTAGCCCCTTCAATGAATATTTAAATACTTTATACACATGGCTAGCATCTGATTTCATGGCCCTCGTTTCTCTCTTATGAGAATAGATTGTCATTGCCCTATGATTTTTCCATTTATATTTGGTTCTTCCTGTTACAGGTGAAGTTTGCAATTCAATACATGCGAAAAACAATCCAGAAGAAGGCAAAATTTGACATAATGGACTTGAACACCGTTAAGGTTATTTTTCCTTTTAGTTTTTTTTGTTTAATGAAAAAATTATTTTATTTGGCTGTCTGTATGTAATGATTGAATAATTTGACAGAAAAATAATTAGTGAACTTTCTTCCTTTGATTTTCCTCATTTTTGTTTGATATAACTTCAGTTCAAATCCAGCATCTGTACCTGAGCTTGGTCAAGAAACATTTTATTTTTAAGCTTGAACTTGAGAAATGGATACACTTGTGGAAACTTTGTCCTCTCTTTTTGATTTGGAAATAGTGTGCACTTATTCCTTTGTCAGTCATATGATTGTAATTTTACTCAGCAACTCATAAATATATTTACATATTTGTGCTGATTTTTTTTAAGTTAATTAATTATCATGTGTGGAGGAAACTTCGTTCTCTCTTTTTGATTTGGAAATAGTGTACACTTATTCGTTTGTCAGTCATATGATTGTAATTTTACTCAGCAACTCATAAATATATTTACATATTTGTGCTGATTTTTTTTTAAGTTAATTAATTATCATGTGTGGAAGAAACTTTCCCCGTCAAGAAATCAAATGCTATATGATTTAAGTCAAATAGGATTGAACTAGTTAAAAGTATGGAAGTAAAAACTGCACTTAGAGGGACTTTTTCTCTGGTAGGGACGTTGGGTAGAGGGATACAATTTGTCTGGTTCTGATTTTGTCAAACTTTGTGGGTTACCATGTACATCATGATTCATTTTTATTGACTGTGATGACTGAACTTTTCTTGGACCTGGTGAACTTCTTTTGACTTTAATTAAATGGTAGAAATTAGGATGATTCATTGTTTACAATCTTCTTTCTATACTGGGTGCCTGTGATCATTCATGAAGCATAGGAGGACAGAGGCAAAACAACCAAAAAGGAAACTAGTGTACAATTGTTTGTCCTCCTGAACAAATAAAATAATGACTTTATGAGCATTCAAAAGTGTAGAAATTTTCTCATGTATTTTCCCCTGCTTATGTAATAATATTTCTTTTTATAAAAAAATAAGAACTAGAGATCTTTAGTTGGGAAAAAATCTGAGCCAAATGCAAGACTATAGAAAAAATTATTTGAGGGAAAACTTATCATATTGAATTTATTTTGGTTTTTCGCACTTTCATATTCTTCATTGTATTCATTCATTATTTGTTTGCATTGCAGGTAGCAAAATCTTGTTTTGTTCCTGCTCTACTAGGGCATGCCATTGATGATTATTTTGTTCGTCCTCATCACTCAGATTGTATACTTGAGGCTTACATGGTAAATATATATATGTTTGTAAGAATTTGGGTTAAGTATGTTTAGTAGAGCAATGTTTACTTTTGGTCCCTAAAACGTTTTTCTCCTTTTGTGCCATGTGCAGTCCCTATTTTCATAAACTGGGGACCAAAAGGAGATGGTTTTGTGAAGGATACGGACCACACTTGACACATTTCCATAAACAAGGACTAAAAATAGACTATTTCTTTAGAAATGAATATTTCTATATTTATAGGGACTACACACATATTCTAGTTCCACCCTGAGAATTATTTTTTTACCCTTCCTTTTTTTTTAAAAAAAAAATTAAACTGATTCACATAACTGGACTTCTTTTGTTCCAGTTCTACTGGGTTAAACTTAGTCTTGTCATTTTGTAAACCTCTATTACTTCATAGCATTCTTGCTGCTTTAAAATTATAAAATATCTTCTAGATAGTTTCTCGGACAGGACTGTCATGAGTCTTCTGCAAATTATCATTTTTATATACCACATGTTCTCCTTCTTTTATTTTCTCAGATAAACATTCTCGTATGCCTGACCTTTTGGATCTATAATATGGTTGTTTATGCTTTGTAGGGAAACAAAAACATAATTAAATTTGAGGGAGATCACAACTCTTCACGTCCTCAGTATTATTTTGATTCCGTAAACATCTTTTTTCACAATGTTTTACAACCTCCAGAAGATGAGCTTGGGGAATCATTTTTTGACATTATGAATGATTACTTTGGTAAGGTAAATTCAACATGCATCTCTATGGTTCCGTTTTGGTCAACATGCAAAGTTCCATTCTTTAACATTAGTATTTTAAATGTTAAATGTTTCTACACAGGATGTTTGGAGATCTGTGTATGAATTTGACTTTGGCAATGAACCATCATTTCAAAACAAAGGCATGATTCAAGTATCCTGTGTCTCTTAACTATTCCTGTTGCGTAGGTATACATGAGGATATGCATTTGGTAACCTCACTACTAATGCAAATCTCTTAAACTTTTTTTGTTAGTTGCAGAACCATCAACAAGCAATACTGTGGATGACATTAACCAAGTCTGTTTAAAAAGACCAATGAGTACGAGGGAGGTTTGTATGTATTTTCTCTTAGTTTACTGTCAGAATTAAGAATAGCATGCAAATAGCTAGCTGAGAAAATATTCACACGATGAATATTTAATGTAGATTGGTGCTTCCTGCAATACCAGTTATGTCTGGAAGCAGGGCAAATTTAATATTCATGTGATAAATATAAAATGTAAATTGGTCCTTCAGTCCATATATGATATATGCTCTTCTATAAAATCCATTAGGTTTAAGAAGTCAACTTTATCCATTAAAGCCTTGAAAATCCTGGCTTTTATCTCCGATTATTAGCACTAAATAACTGCAAAATCCTTGCATTGCCATATCGAACAATGTGTTCCTTGCGTCTGAAAAACCTTGAAAATGCTCCAAGCTTGCAGAACAGACCCCTAGATATTCATCAAACTCTTGAAAATCTCTACTACAAATATATCTAGCGGCTCAACAGAATTCTGATGCTACTAACCATGGAATTAAAGAACTGTATAATGCAAACTCTAAAGGACTTACATCTCCAAAATCTTAAGCTATTAAGTAAAAGCTCATGAATGATTAATCTCGCAATAGCCCAAAGGCTTGAAGTGTGTGGACAACGTATGTGCCCACCTTACCTTCTGTTGAAATTTAACTTTTGTTTAGAAGAATGGAGTTGGCAAGGATCAAAATCCTGGCTACTTGGTCAAAGATGTTCTGATACCGTGTCATGTCAAGGACAATTTCTACCATGAATGGTTTTTATATCTAAAACATAAGGACAGCGTCCTTTCTGTTAACCCTGTAAATTTTTTATTGCAAGGTCCTGGAAGATGTGGTAATTTGAATTTTTATGAAATGAATTTTGTTTAAATCTTTTTAATGATGTGGTTCTTAGTGTTTTAAGTTTTTTATTTCTTGAACAATTTATTGTTTTGACTTTCTCAGGTTCCATCACATATTTCTTCAAAAGATGGACATCGTGATTGTGAGGTATGGATTTATCTTTTTTTATGTCTTTGTACTTAATTATATTTTGTTCTTTCTCCATATTAATAGTAAATTAATGCTGTACATTATGGCGTTTATGCCATGGCATATTTGTGGTTCAACATTCTCAGCAGTCATGCATTGAGTCAGACAGTGGAGGGTGGTAAGACTTTAAGAGTGAGAATGCTGGGTAGTTGAGACTTAAGAGTCACTAGCCCTGTAGCTCATCTTTCATTTAATTGTTACAGTTTAAAAGAGAGAGCTTGTGTTCTGATAAATTTTAATTTCTATTTTTATACCAAACATGATTTATTTTTTTTGCATGTGCATGGTGGGTAACCATTACTAGTGCAACTAGAAGGCCCCAATACCTGAGTTTCAACTCTCAAGATTCAATAATGTAATTTATTCAAATGTCCAGCTTCAGATAAAGACAGGAACAATAATCTGTAATAGATAGTAATAAACAACAGTTTAATCAGAGGCCTAAATTGAAGGGAGTTGGTTAGGTGATCAAACTCAAATGAACTATATAGTCACTAATTTTGGCAATATTTTTGCACAACAGGCACAGAAATGTGATGATCTTTCCTCATCATCTTCTACAATGATTAGTTTTGAATTATCAAATGGTCGTCTCTATAGTCCCCTCGTTCCAACCGATCTAGATGATGACCACAATGTGGAATTTCAACTTCATGACTTTACAGGCTGTCCATCTAGTGCAAAGAAAGAACAAAAAGTGAGTCAAGTTGTTGGTTATCACACACAACATAAATTGAAATTTTGAATGCATGATGTTGTACACTGAGTTTTATAATTGGTTTTTATGGATTTGTCCATATTACTCAGACGTTCATGGAAGCAGTGATGGATTCATTAAAAGACCGAGAAATTCGAATTCCAGAGGTAGAACAACCACCTGTTAGCAGTGCTAGTACGGATGACTCACATGCTTCTTCACACGAGATTTCCAAACCTACGGAGACAGAATCTTCTTTACTCAACCAGAGTGTTGAAACAATTTCCACTGCTTCTGATGCATTGGAGCCCTTGAAAACTGAGCCAAATTCCATTTCAGTGATTCCAAGTCCAGTACAAAGTATTTCGTCAAGCAAAATACTACTACCACCACCATCACCACTGGACACTTCATCGGTAGTGGAGTCTAGCAATACAGAAAGTACTTCTGCTTGTAATGATAGTTCTGCTAGCTTACAAAGTTCATCAGACACTGACATATCACACAATACAAAAGCCACATTAACTGTTATTAAGAATCCAGCAGGGCATGTCTTGAACGGCTTACTGCGACGTTGGGATTTCAACTTTTTCAGAAACAGTCACAATCGATAAGATTAGAGAGTCATTGTTTTTCTAACTATAAAATATACTACATTAGTTTGTAAAATGCTCCACAAAAGAAATAGGTTGCTTGTACTTAAGTTCTGTATGTTTAGAGCATTCATCTAATATTCTTTCACCGTAAGACAGTTGTTGTGTTTTTCCCATTATTTGGCCAGCTTATGCATGATTTATTGATTTTTCCCTTGAATGTTTTTACATTTTTCTCATCTAAGATTGCTGTAATTGTATCCAGCTATACCGTGGGGTGGATTAAAGTTTTTCTGTTAGGCCTTGACTCGTGTTTATGATATCTGTTAAAGTTTTTTTTTTTTTTAAACCTATTTATCTATTTATAGAATATAAATTCATATATAAGCATTTTTTTTATGAAACATATAAGCAATATTTGTTTTTATGAAACATATAAGCAATATTTAATAATACAATTTTGTCATGTCGACATTTTAGCTTAGTTGATATATTTTCTGCTTTAAAATTTTTTTTTGATCTACTATCTCCTTTAACCCTTGCAATAACACTAATAGTTTTCATTAATAATAATAATTACCAGTTTTCACAGCTTTAATTTTTCATTAATTAATCTTAGTAATTTTTTCAATCTCAATAAATTCATATTTTACCTATTTAAATTGAAAATGAAATTCTTATGTGAAAGGTATGTTTAATTTGTTAATTTTTATGATAATTATTTTAAAAGACATATCTGAGATTATTTATAATTGGTTGATAATATAACAATTTTTACGCTGACAATGTATGAAAGTTGAACTCTAGAAATTGTTATACTCCTCTGAAATTTATATTTCTACATATGAAACTAACAAATACCCACAAATAGCTTGGGTCCTTTAAGCAAATATCATTGGTCCAATCCTCAGCTATGTGAACAGAGTAACCCATGTAAGAAAAGGAGGTTTTGCTTAAGTGGTACTTTACGAAACAACTGCCAAAATCCCACGATTTGAAAAATAATATGTCAAAGTGTCATTCCGTAAAAGAAAATTGTCAAAATGCCACGCTGTAAAATTCGCAATGCCTTCTAGCGAAATTCACTGACTGAGTTGGCAATCAACTATTGGCCAACGTAATCCGCTATAACCAACAGTGGAATAGGGATATCTGACAGTGCCTGTACAACCCAAATTCGCTAGGGCTTGTAGCTGATTAGGAGTCAAGTTCGTTTGGGTATGTAGCTAATTATGGACAGCTTCAACACGTGAAATTTTTCACTCTCACTCAATGTTATAATTACAACCAAAAAGTATCAAAAGCTGTCATTTTATTAACATGTATTGTTGGTATCTGTGATTTAATATTTTTTTAAAAAAATTTATCCTTGTAATTTTTCAGTCATTTTATTAAAATGTATTTATTTTATTTTGTATTTTTAAAATATTTTAAATAATATTTTTTACTATTTAAAACATTTTTTATTGTTTAAAACTTTATCTAAAGTATTTTAAAGATATAAAACAAAACAAATACATTTTTATCAAAATGAACCAATAGGGATGTGTGTGAGTGAATCTGTCTTTTTTAGCGAATATTATTCTTGATTCTATTGACGACGTGTCAGTTAAAGATAAGGCCAAGTAGATGAAGAACAAACAAACTGCGACTATGATCAGTTCAGTTCAGTTGTTACATTCTCTCTCACGTTCCTTCCTTATTCTTCAGTTCAGTGTCAAGTGTGTGTAATCCATTCTCATGGCTTTCACTGCTTTCAGAAACCTAAATTCTAAGTGCCTCCTATTCTCTTTGCATTTCACAAGTGCTTACCATTCACTCTCTCCGGAATTTGCACCACCATATCCCAAAACTTGCATCTACGTACAGAGATCCTTGGCCACTTTCGCTCGAACGTAAAGACCCTCCTTTTCTAGGGACAACATTGCTCTTTCTTTCTTCTTTTCCCTCTCTTTTTTATGTCAGTTGAAGATTTTCTTATGTACTTCTTGTTGTGGCCAAGGAGTATTATTTATGCTATTGGTGTTGCTTACTTGATGATCATACTTGTCCTTGCATGTGGTGATTCATTTACGTACATGTGATCATGCACATGAAGAACAATGCAACCTTTAATCATTTGAAGTAGAAGTAGTTATTGTGTGTCAGCAAACTAGTAATGAACTTAAGTTCGCTAATCTCTGGCCTAAATAACCAGATTGAGACTTTGAACACTTGTATATCCTAATTCATGATAAATATATTTTTTAAGAAGTTCTCCTTCGATCAATCCTTAATTGTGGTGGCACTGGGTATGTGTGTGGAAATAGAATACAGATAGCAGATATATGGTTGATTATTATTATTATTATTATTATTTTATTTCTTGTTCCACATAAAGAAGGGCCTTTGCATGATATTGTTATGAGGGTTGTTTAAAGTGTGTTTCTTTTTCATTGTTAACGTTATTATTTTTTTGCTGAAAACCCACCTTAACGTGGGCACAATTGGGCATGTTGATCACGGGAAAACCACACTAACTGCTGCAATTACCAAGGTTTGGCTTGATTTCCGTGTCCTGATTCTTCAATAGTGGAATTCTACCTTTAATTTCAATTTCTTTTTGGCATAAACATTTTGATTCAGGTCTTGTGTTGGACAATATTTATATACGAGGATTGATTTTGTGGTACTGGTGCTAGCTGAAGAAAGTAAAGCCAAGGCAATTGCCTTTGAGAACATAGACAAGGCTCCTGAGGAGAAGAAGAGAGGAATTACTATTGCGACTGTGAGAGATAGATCACTGTTTTTTTTTTTCCAAGTCCATACTCCAATTATGCATGTTGTGAATGATGCAGAACTAATTGTTCTTTTTTATCGGTAAAACAAACTATGATATTAAAATAGCACAAGAAGTTCACAGAACTAATTGTTTTAGTAATAAAATTTGAAAACTTCTCTTGAGATTCTTATCTTGATCTTACAGGCTCATGTAGAATATGAGACAGCAAAGAGGCACTATGCCTATGTTGATTGCCCAGGGCATGCAGACTATGTTAAGGTATGGTTAGTTGTTAAAGCATCTATATGGTTGATTATTATGATTTTTTATTTATTTCCAAGTCAATTTTCTTGGTATAATTATGACCCTTATGCTTTTCCTTCTATATTGAATGAATATGCATTGCATTTCTTTGAAGAATGTGTGATCTTATTTATTTGTGAATGATTGATTATTTTGATGATCTTGTATATGTTCGTGTCTGTATGGGCCCCATCTTCAATTAATTCATTTGGTGAAATTACAGAACATGATAACTGGAGCTGCACAAATGGATGGTGGAATTCTTGTGGTTTCAGCTCCAGATGAGCCAATGCCTCAAACAAAGGAACACATACTGCTTGCTCGCCAGGTTGATAGCTCATTTTATCAACATTCCAAAACCGTAAAATCATAACATACATGGGGTGTTTTCTTGTTTCTTGTGTCAGGTTGGTGTGCCATCATTGATCTGCTTTCTAAATAAGGTTGATGCTGTTGATCCAGAGTTGCTTGAACTTGTGGAAATGGAGCTTCGCGGTATGAAGTGTTCTGAAGTTTTATTTGAATGGGAAGAAAAATTAATCTACCTCTTAACAGAATGTTTCTTTATATATTCTACTAATTGGATGTGCATCCTTTTGACAAACAAATTTTTGCGGAACTGCTTAATTTCTACAAATTTCCTGGGGATGAGATTCCAATTGTAGAAGCCCTGTCTGCATTGTAGGGAACTAATGAAGAACTTGGAAAGAAGGCTATCTTAAAACTAATGGATGCTTTGGATGAATACATTTTGGATCCTGTGCGGCAACTTGATAAGCCTTTCTTATTGCCAGTAGAAGATGTTTTCTCAATTCAGGTAAGCACAAAGATCATAACTGATGTGTATCAAAACAATTCTTATTGAAATATGATATTCATAATACAAAGCAATTTCTGGACATGGGTGTTGCCCATATTTCCTCCTCCATGAATAAGGATAAGGATGAAAAGGAGGGAAAAAATATAATCACCCCAAAAAGTCACTAACGATGTACATTTCTATCAACTATTTTCAAGTTTTTCTTGCAAGAGACTTCAGCTTTTAACACAGTACAAAATTGGTTAACCAGAGTTAGTAGTCCTTTGTATACTATTTTTTTTCTAGGAATTACAATAATTCAGTTCAAACACTTTCCTTATTATGATAACCTAATAAAATGATATTTCTTTAGCCTTACTGTATTCTGTTCTGTATTTCTTAAATAATTTGTTTATATTTAATTTACATATGTTGTCAACTGCTTGATGTGTTCCTTCCACCATGTTTGGTTTCTGCGAAGAGGCGGGGAACTGTTGTGACTGGTCGTGTTGAACAAGGCACCATCAAAGTAGGTGAGGAGGTTGAAGTATTGGGACTAACACAGGTTGACAGGGAAGTCAAATTTGTATTATCATGTCATGTTAATGAGTGTTTTGCTTTATGGTATATGCTTTTGTATTTATCAGTCTTTGTGTACAGAGTGGACCTTTGAAGACTACTGTAACTGGTGTGTTTCGTTCAAGAAAATTTTGGGTCGAGGGAAGTAAGTAAAATCATACTACCATCCTCTCTCCTTCCTTCCTTTTGCCTGGATTTGGATTGATGGATAATTAAATTTCAAGACTAGTGATAATGTGGGACTTCTTCTACGTGGTCCGAAGCGTGATGATGTACAGCGAGGAATGGTGAGTGGAACTAATTCAAAGTGTAAAATAATATTAACATATGAAATTTATGTTCAGCATTGATTAAAACTTAAGATGGTATTGGAAATATGGTAATTCTCATTCTTGACGTGAAAAGGTGAGTTCTTGCAAAAATTGTAATTAATGAGGGCTCATATAAAAATCTGTAACCACGATTTCATTTCATTAAGTTTTATGAGGGTCATTCAATTTATGAAAATGAACCTTTTCTTTTTCTTTTCCTTTTTCTAAACTTTCTATTGATGAAAATTACAGGTCGTGACCAAGCCTAGTGCATTTAAAACATATAAGAAGTTTGAAGAAGAGATTTATGTCCTCTCAAAAGATGAAGGTGGCCGTCATACTGGTTTTTTCTCTAACTATAAGCCACAGTTTTACTTGAGTACTGCAGATGTTACAGGAAAGGTGGAATTACCAGAAAGTGTTAAGATGGTTATGCCTGGTGATAATGTGACTGCAACTTTTGAGCTGATATCACCTGTTCCTCTTGAAATAGGTAGGTTAAATCCTAGATGTGACATAGTTCATAAAGATGCTGCATTATCTACAATAGGTCACCTATATATTATTTTTTTCATAATGTCTCTAGCTTTCTTATAATTAATCATTCGCATTTTGTAAATTGGTGCCCTAGTAAGATTGGAAATTGATTAAGCATCTTTAAAATTTAATTAATACTAACTACAGACTACAGGGCCAGCTACACTAATTGGAATTGATTAAGCATCTTTAAACTTTATGTTCTTTTAACTATGTGTAACTAAGTTTTTTTCCAGTTATATATCCCCTATAAGTTAATGTGTGGCAATTGCTTTTTGACGAATTTGGAAGGTCTAGAATTTAATTTATAATTGTCTCTGCATTTTCTTTGTTTCATACTTGCAACTTTTGTTTTGTTTGTGACTACATTCAACAATATGATTTGACTGTATTTACTTTATTTATTCAACAATATGTGCAGGAACTGTCTCCAAAGGATGGCTTAGGATGTTGGTCTAAATTCTACAACATCTTTTGTCCAGTAATTTGTAAATAAGTCGTGAGTAGGGACGGAGAGCAATGTTCTAGGAGGATTCTATGTGTGACTATTTTTTGACACTTGGTGCGGTAGTTCCGTTTCCATGTGTTTTCTTTTGTTTATTTTAGATAATTATACTAGTTCATTATGTTTTTCATGGACCAGAGGGAAGGTTGTTCAAATTTGTTGGTTTAGATAATAATGTCAATTTCTTCAAGATGTGTTACTCTTTTTTCTTGTTTGGTGTATTGTTAGAAACTTAGAATAACTTCATTGGCTGCCACAACTAAAGCCACAAAACATCCGGCTCTTATATAACTATGAAACCTTGTTAGACATCTGAGCAAGGATAGAAACAACAATCAAAAGATTACTCCCAAGTCAGTCTGGCCTAAAGAAGAAAAATCTAAGATTATATGGATTTTTTTCTTCTTTTAATTTCAATGCAGGAAAGAATGAATTTAATCACAAAAGAAAATATGGATAATTCAATTCAAATAACAACATTGAATCTGCAAAAAATAATAATGAATAAATCATTGAGTCAAGTTATCTTTCCAGCACTAGCAAACATGGCAACCTTCCTAAAGAATTTACTATAATTACTAGTTTACACACATATCTACAAGTATACTATAACAATGATTGCTCTGGATCAACATGGTTTACTGATTTTGCAATATGGTTCTGTGCTTCATTAATTTACCTATCTTCCAGAAACTTCAATGCTTTTTCAATCAGTGAGTGAATTGTTAGATTGTGCCGGTTCAGTCCCACGGTACCAGAGAAAACATTAAAGCTTTCAAGCTCTGAAGTTGTCTCTAAGACACCCTCCAGCACCTCCTCCATTTCCAAATCCTTGAAAGTATGAACGTTTTCTTCTCTTTCTTTCATCATCCAAATTGCCAGCTCTATCACAAACCTCCTTATCCTTGGGACCTTAGTTGGAGGATATCGGTGTTTCTTGAGAATATGGATTAGTTTATTTGCCAGTTCAGCCTCGGTGATCCCAGATTCTTCAAATACAGTGCTTGATACAGAGGAAGTCATGAATGAGAAAACACTTGCCGCTAGTCCAATCATCACTTCTTGTAGCTTGTTTTGTTGTGACATGATTGCCTGAAGTACCTGCAAGGTTGTGGAATGGTTAAAAATTTAGTTTGAAGCATACAACAAAAACAGACTATATAGTTCACTTGTTGCTAGCCCAAAACTATTAAGGTAGAGTAACACTTACCGTGGGTGCTGCAGCTGTAACCCCCAATAACTGTTTGAAGCATTCTGATCCACTGTAGGTGCATAAATTTCTTAGAATTCTAGCAGCATTGACACAAAGTGGCGGAACTTTCAATGCCTCTATCAGCCTTTCCAATACTTTCAACTTCAAAATTCTCTGACAGTTGCTCTTGCTTTCCAATACCAGCATTGCTAGGGCCTCCCCAGCAACAGTGGTTACATCTTTCTGATTTTCAGCAATGCAATCTTTGAAAAATATGTTGAACAATTCTTTAAGTACTCCACCTGTGCTTCCAATCCTTTCTGTTGCCTCCTCTTCCAATGCAAGACTGGTTAAAATTTCTATGCTCAGTTTCTGTAACAAGGGGTGTTTCTCTCCATGCCTTAGAATATCTCTGATGTTGCTGATTGTGAAAACTATCTCTGAAATCTCCCTTCGAAGATGTTTCCCGTAGGTACCTGTTGTGCTAGCCAGCATCTTCACCAGCTGCAGAGATCTCTTCACTGTCAGAATTTGAGATGGTGTAACATTCTCATTCTTCAGCAACCTCTCTTCAGCATGTGTGAAGTCTATGATCTTTGGGAGCAGGCCTCTTGTGTTTCCAATCTTTCCACAGTTGTCATGATCACGGGAAAGTTTTTTCAGAATGAGGAGTCCCAAATGGTTAAATGTCCAGTAGCCATAATTGGGATGATCAAATATGAGTTTCTTTTCTCCAATTTCATCAGCTGCATGTATGCAATTCCTGTTAGTTTGGAGAAGAGATGATATCGACTCCATAGCGCCCGGTATCCCAGCTATACGCAGAGAGTTCTGCTTCTTGCCAGCTAGTGCAGATAAAATCTCTGCAGCTGTGAGCCTAATCTCTTCCTCCTTGTGGTCTCTCCAATTCAACATCTCAACTAGCCTCTCCACCACAGATATGGAAATTCCAAGCTTCTGAAGGGTATCATCAGAAAACCGTTCACTCACAGCGAATTGGCGAAGAATTCTTCCTCCAATGAGCTGCTCATCAGGTGAGTTTGAGGCCAAGAGATCCATAGCAAAACAGACAATGTCCATTTTCAACCCATCAAATATGCTCCCATTGACACACCTAGAATAGGCATCATAAAAGAACCTTCTAATTGACACCATCCCTGATGGCCCCAACCCACACTCCTTGTTAACCTCATCCAACAGTTTGCAGTAGCTGATCTTCCATTCCCAGTAAGCCTTTTCCATCAAGAAAAGCAAAGCCTCAGCCAAAGCCAAGGCATAAAATATATTCAAAGCAGAGTCCCGGTTCCTCTTGTCAGTGTCTCCCTTGGCAACCTCCCCATAATTATGCTTGACGAGTTTCATCAACGAAAGAACCACACAAGCCGTTGCAGAAAAAAGCTGAAGCCAATACAGAAGCTTGCTGATATGCCTTGAAAGGAAAAACCATCTAGCATATGGAAGAAGTGGAACATCTGAACTAATCCACATGCGAGTTGGCGTCCTTATGGTAATGGTGGTATTATCCCTATATCTGGGGGTAACATTAACCTCCACCATGTCTCTCCTTTGCTTCTTGGTTACAATTGGCCTGAAAAGGCTCTTGATACTTTGAAGAAGCAAGTTTGGGGAGGACCTTAGCATCCTGAAACTGTTGATTTCAGCTTCATTTATAGACCATGTGGCTTGGTGCTGCCACTCAAGCTCATGGCTTCTGCTGAAAATCCTTGTCCCTTCAATCAACAGTATGATGGTGATGAACCAGAAATCGCTTTTGTCCAAAGTGATGGCGAAACCGCCAAGAAGGACAACGGTTGCCCATATGAAACCAAGAGTTCCAAGGCTAGTGGCTGCTTTTTCAAGCACCGCAAGACGAAGCGCAAAGAGGGTCAGCTTCTTTTCTGGGGCTCTAGCTGTTGCTGCAGAGAAAGAGTTATCTGCATCACTGTCTCTCTTCTCAATACTGCTGAGTCCACGAGGCTCAAACATTGTATTGGTTTTGCTTGTCTCGCTTAGCCTGTGGAGTTCAGCAACTTGTATGTGAACGCTTGCCTCTCCTTCTTTTTTCACAGATAGCCTATGATCCATGATGTTAATGATATGTTATTATGTTGCAACTTTGAAGTACGTGAATGTTTTTTTGTGTTTGTTGTCTCTATCAAGGATTAAGGGTAAGAGGGTTTTTTATACAAGAATGGAATGAACAAGAATGAGGAGCTTAGAGGGCACGTTTATGTTGAGGCGTGTTGGGGAAAGAGTGACGCTAAGCTTCACTATCTTGCCGTCTATTTTCGAAGATGTCGTTGGTTATGCTTTTTTAGCAATCTTAGTAACGTGTGGAAGGGTTAAACTTATTTCTTTCTCTCTTGTAAAGCTTGCATTGTTTTCTCTCTTTTTTTCTAGGAAGTTTCTTATAAGTGTCAATCTAGAGGGAGTACGTAGCATAACGACGAAGCGGACATCTCACGTTTTTTTTTGGAAGTATCAGCTTTAAAGATTCACACCCTTTTAATTGGTGGAGTAACAAGTCAATAATTTTGTTAGTCAACCAGCTTGGTCTTTTTATTCTTTTTACTTTGACATCAGGAGAAACAGTAGTTTATCAGTACCAAAAGACTAATTAGTGATGAATCCAGAATTTTTTCATGCTGACAAAAAATAGTCTAATATTTTTTCAAACAAAGAAATTATATAAATTTTATTAAAAATGATAATAAAAATTAAAAACAGAAAAATTGAAAATGAAAAAGTGAATAAAATTAATATCAATTTATTCTCTTTTATCTTCTATAATTGTTTACATTCATCTTATTAAAAAATTATCTTGTGACGCAAGATGTAACTTTTTATGGGGACAAAAAAATATTTCTTCAATATATTGAAGTAAAAAAATTACTTTGTGGGGCAATCCAATAATAATGATACATAAATATCTTTATCATTCTAAACATTCTTTCAACATCTTTTATTTTCCTTTCTTCATATCACATCATAAACTCTATCATATATATATTTTTTCTCCCTTTTTCCTCCCTCTTTCTAAGTGTTAAATATCATTATGAGTGTCCATGTAACATTTTTCATACCAAAATTAAGGAGGAAAATGTTTTATGAACACCCATTGTACTATTAGACACCTAGAAAAAGAGAAAAAAATATAAATATGATAAATTTTATGATGTGATAAGATAAGAGATAGAGAGATGAAATATGTTAATAAGATGTTTAAAATAAATGGATATTTATATATTATTAATCAATTAAGAGAAATAAACATTTATTATCTGTTTCAAAAATAGGTTATTCGTACAACAAAATTATACAGGAATTTATATAATCTGAATCAATTGAAAATCATGTTAAGTATAAATAATTAATAAACTTACTATATGTACATGAAAGTGTAAAATTTTTTTAGTAAATATTTCTCAAAAATTTAAAAATACCGGTTCAAACCTTTATTATACTTCGGTTTTGGACTGGTTCGACAGTTTCAAGTTATGTCCAAACAAACATTTAGAATATTGGTATATTAGTGAAAAACTGAGATCGATTTCAAGTAGAATCAATCAATATAAATATATAATGTGTTTGGTTTCTCATTAGAAATCATTTGGTACACGTCTTTTTGAAGCTGCTCAAAGTAGTTTTATTGTTCTTAACCATGTTCTTAATGTGGAAATGAATAGAAATGCACCTAATTTACACAAGACCAAATACACTGATTTTTTTACACAAGAACTAATTAGAAATGAATAGAAATGCTCAAAGTAAATATTTTGGGACCAATAGAACTTTATACATTGATTCTATTAAGAAATGCTGTAAAAAGTACTTACTTTTTACATCAGTTCTTACCATAATTCTAAGCCTAAAATATTTTCTTTATAAAATAGTAGAAACTATTAATTACAAAAGTATTTATAAGATATAACATCACTCTACACGCAATATATTCAAAATAAGTTTTTTAAAAAATTGAACAGAAAATATTTTTTTTCTCAAAGTCAAACAGTTAAAAGTAAATAGAGTCATTGTTGTGTAGTTTTTTTTTATTCAAAACTATTTTCATACTTTAGTACATATTTGGTGCTGATAAAAATACAGTAATTATATTAATTTATTTAAAAATAATAATAACATATTCTTTAACATATTTTTTATTAGTTAAAATTTATTAAAAAATTACCAAATCACGTGCATTTATTTATCTACAATTTGGCAGTCGTCCCCCTCAAGGCCTCAACCCATGCCATGCGTGATTAATTCTCTGTTCAAAAGTAGTGGTTGACTTGATAAAAGTAAAAAATACGAGTTGTAGTTTCAGCTGATGATTTTATCTTCAATTTTATTCGTGAAAATAAAGATATATAATATTAGAAAATTGATGATAACTTATAAATTCTTATTCAATCAATTCAATTAGACTTTTTTAATACTCCAAATGGAACACACGGAAGATGTTATTGTTATTTATTACTAGTCTATGTTCAACTTACGATAAACATCTAAAAAAAAAACTAGACATTTTGGTATATTTTGGAAACTTGGAATTAAGTTAATTCCATTCTACTAGCAAAACTTTTTCTTTCACACAAACTATAATTTAACTTTTAACTTTTTTTTTTCATTATGACATTAGTCGGAATATATATCAATAATTAATATCTGTCAAAAAGTTTAATCGATCATCTTTAATATAATGTATTTTTCCAAACTGTAATCTAACTTTGAATAGAGTGGGTTACTTAAGTAAGTCTATGTAAAGAGTAACACAATATTTACACGTTTGAAAACTTATATTAAGCTTATATAACTTTTTTTAATTTCCTTTTAAATCCTTCTAAAAAAGTAATAACATAAAGTATATACATTTCAATATATTTTCCATCTTTCTTTACTCAGGAAAAGGAAAATGTAAAAATCAAGTAGATATTTTTAGGTAAGTAAATACATTCCAACTAATGTATATATTTTTTTCGTGAGAGATTATATAAAAAGAAATTATTCTCGCAATATTATTTTTTATTTACTCCATATTTTACATTAAAAAATGTATAAAAGAACTGATTCGTGTGTAGAATCCATGTAGATGAGACTTGAGAGTCTTCCCCACAAGAATTGCATGAAGCTTTATGCAAAAATTAGAGCATGTGAATGTAAAGTAACAGAAAACTACGCATAAAAATCAGCTTCCTTATGATTGGTTTCTCCACATTTTTTAAAAGTTATACCACACGGGAAAACTCTTCTGTTGTCGCTTGGAGTTGGAGTGCACGGAAAGATCATTATCACACACAATTTTTCATTAAAAACGAGTTGCTTTCGAAACCCGTAGCTTATGACTTTTTTTTTGTGTGTGTGTGTGTGGATTTAGCTTGTGGCTAATTACGTTGCTCATGCATGCTACCCATCTTGTACAATAAAAAAGGGGAAATATTGGTTGTAATCATATTCAAACGATTGAACCTCAAGCATCTAATTCAAATATATATGCAAAGTATACACTTCATTATTTAGCTACCATTGTTTAGTAAAACAAATTAGCTACCATTGTTGCTTTATTGGGATGGATTTGATGACCATTTGTTCTTATCACATAGTGTTTTGAGCTTTCATATTAATTAGTAGTATGATTAAAATAGTGCAAATAAATAGGAGATCATTTTTATTAGTTAACTTTTGTGATTAAATTAGGGTTGAACTAAAATTATAATAAGATAGGTTATATATGGTGAAACTAGCTAAAAAATTAACTGCAAAGTTAGTTGGTAACTAAAACGTTAGCTTATTAAATTATAAATATTTGGTAAAAGTAACGATTAAAGTAACTAAAAAATGTAAAATGACAAAAAAATAATAAAATCAGGATTTATTTTAAAAAAAAGTAATAAGAAAATTAAATAATGTATTGAGGATAAAAATAGAATAAAATATAAAAAGCTAGCAACTAACGTTTTAAAAATTTTTACTTCAAGTAACATTTCAAAAAATGTTAGAAACTACTAAAAAAAGCTTATTTACTGAAAAGTCAAATAAGTTTTTTAACTAGTAAAAAAATTAAAAATTAATTGAAATGTCTTATCAAATATAGCCATAGTACTCAAGTCTATTCTTGTAGTTATTGTTGAGTCACTCATTATGGAATCGCATGTAAATGTTTAACTTGAAAATTCTATGCTCAAAATATTAGGTTTTTGGCCATAAAAAGATGGATCAGATGTCTCACATTACATAGTGACATAATGAAAATAAAACATATAAGAAAGACAACCTTCTTCCCCATAAATTAACTATTGAAAATTAGGTCTAAAACTAACTACATAAAATTAGTTGTAGTATGTGGTCCAAAAATTAGTGACAAAGGTTGTTTATGTTATGATAATATATGTTATTTTATTCCTTGATAAGAAAAATAGGAGATAGAAATAATGAGTTTCATGTAGACATGACAATGGAATGAACCAGGTGCATGATTTCTCATTCTAATTCCTACTTCTCCAAACACATCCTCATCCCAAGTGGATATGAAATTTTTTCCCATCTCCGTCTCCAATGGAGATCGGGTATACCCATCCCATACCCTACCCAATAATTGAAAAAAAGTCATAAAATATCATTTTAATTTTTTTAAAACAAAGTTAAATATATTATTTATTCAAGAAATTAAGCTTAGACGACCAACTTGTCATAACCCAATATAAAATCTTATCACAATAAAAATTTTCCCATCAAAATCATATTTCTATCACCTAAAAATTATCTCAAAACATGAGACTTGTAAGAGAGATCATATTCCCTTATGACTTATGTTTGTCTTAGAGTTTTAATTTCAATCTTCAAAAAATAGACAATGATTATTAAGTATACAATTTTAATATTATGTAATATACATAAAATAAATTAAAGATAATTTATTAATTATATTGTCGGTATAGGGACGAATATGGGTACAGGATGGATAGGTATTGTTTTCCATGAAGAAGATTTGGCTAAGCATGTTCTATTTGATACGGGTAGGAGAAGAACCCGACTCGATTTTCTTAAAAAATAGAGAAATCAGAACCAAGTCAAGATGATACGGATCAACCCCTCCTCTTGCGTTCTTGCGCCAAAGATCTTACCATTTCCGAAGTAACTGGAGTTACATCTATTTTTCCATTTACCCATATCTATCTATCCCATCTCCATTTAAAAAAATTGAATATTATCTATATTTGTGCCTGTGTTCGGTCAAAACGGTGATTCTTTGTCAAAGTGTTAATGGTTTGGCAAGTGCACCGAATTGTCCAAGTAATAAAAAGACGGTACGATCGAATGTCAAATTCTACATAGAATTTGCTTGTACTCAGGACTAATAGACGTTTGTTAAGTAATTAATGAATTAATTTAATTGGTAGAATGATTGGCATAAGATTAAATTGGACTTAAAGTAAACTACAAAGCATAATAAATACAGATAAAGAAACACCAAAACTCGGAATCATTGCAGTGATGGTCGAATTACGATGTGACAAACGTTGAACGTTCAACTAAATGAAACTAACTTTGATGCAGTATTAGGGTTTTTCACTATTCAACGTTATTTCCGACTACCTTCATCTACTAAGGTAATCTAACCTTGATTCCTCAAGCGTCAGACCTAAATCACTTAAGTTCACTCTTAATTCCTCAAGAGTTACGTTAACTGATTTGCATTAATCATAAGGACGATAACATAGGCTAAACTAAATCACTCTATCCCTAGACATGATATTGTTTAGAAGTGTTTTTCAGTTCTTAAGACAATAACCATTTTCCAATACATTAAAACCTATAACAAAGCATGTAAATGGGTGATCAAACCACTAACACGAATAAAGCTTAGAAAAACAACAATAATACGCAAATAACGTTGAATAGATAGTTAGAATCATTACATCAAAGTGTTTGGTTGTTGAACACCCAACAATGGGGATTTTAGTATCTCATTTCCATGAGAAGCTTACAATAATGGAGGTATAGGGCAATGGAATGAAATGGATGAAAGGGAATGAAGCATAAGTGGTGAAGATGAAGCTCCAATGGTGTGGAAAGCTCCTCTTTCGTGACCTAGTTGAACTCCAAGCTTCTGTTTTTGCCCAAGTGTAAGTGTTTCTTTTCCCTCTCTTTTTGCCTTAAAACGCAGTATCGTAGTTCGCACTGAGCGCAGAAAGGTCGCGTTGAGCACGCCTCTAATGTCCAACTGGATAAGTAACAACGTGCTAAGCGAGCTGGTCGCGCTGAGCGGGCCTTCGCACTGGACGAGCCTGTCGCGCTGAGCGAGCAGTTCCAGACCTTGAAATCCATCTTACATGCCTTTGCAGTGAATTCTACAAAAAAATACAACCAACATCTCATAAATGAACTAAACTTAGCATCTACTGAATAAAAACTCAAAAGAAGCCAATTCTTATATTTTAATCACAAAAAGAAACATTAAAAGAGAAAAAGATGAGATAATTACTAAGTAATTTACATATAACTTTAAGTAAGTTTAACAATTATCACAATTCAGGGGGATGTGGGGTAATATGCAAGATATGAATTTGTTTGTCTATGTCTAATGTGAGGAAAAAAACTGCTGTTAAGTTACAAATTAGGGTCTTCATCAAGCCTTCTTTCATTTTCGTTTTTGGGTAAGTTTATGCAAAAAGGGAAATATAAAAGAAAGTGAAGCAGAAAAGGGAGGTCAAAGAAGAAAGCAAAAAAGAGAAAATAATTAAGGACCTCACAATAATCAAATCTAGATTCTTTGGGTTCCTTAAAAGAACCCAGGCCATAAGTTTTTGCTTGTGGAATATCTTGGTTTTATTTTACGCTTACACGTAAAACAGAGCTGCGATATATGCTATAAGCTTAAGCTAATGGAGATATTTTTATTTATTTATTTCCATAGGGGATGAGGCTCTATCTAGTATGTGTTGTTCCTTTCTCTTCTGCACTGTTTCAATATTTATTCCATTTTAATTTATTATTTCAATAACGTATAAAATATATTTTATTTTTCTCTTTTTCAAAAATTCATAACTGCTTTTTATATTTATGAAAAAATGCTACTTTTTTAAAAAAAAATCCCCCTCAATTTCGATGTTAAGATTGACATATCGTCATGCTACCGTTGCAATCAAAAAATAATAATGATGATCGTTTTCGAGATTTAACTTTTCTCATCCAACTTATTTCACAACGGTTTTTTTTTAAAAAAAATTCTGATAAAACTTAAAAAAATATTATTTCCTAAAAATTAAACTTTATATATATATATATATATATATGTGCTTAGTTTTTTCTCATGAAGATTTAAATACATTTAGCTACTATATTTTATTAAAAGAAATAAAAAGTTAGTAGTTATACTTAAAAAGATTAAATTTGATTTTCTATGAAAAAAAATTGATCGGCTGATTTTCTATAAATTTAAAATCACTAGAAATTAGTCTGTCATCGACTCATCTTGCATATATTTGGATTTTGGTTTTTTGCACCAAAATAATATTTAAATTTTCCTTTATGTTCAATACATTTGCCACAATAGTCAACGGATATAAATTACCTACAATTAGAGAAAGGAAGTTTTTTTTTAATAAGAGGATGTTTCTCTTTTACTCAAAAAAAGTTCAATTATATGTATTAAATTCCTTATGTGTTATATATGTGAAATTTTATAAGAAGAATTACTAATATTTTTTGTTGTTGTACTCCTCCCCCTTAAATTAAACTTCTGGCTCTCACCTGAAGCAAAGCAATTCGGGTCCATAGTCAACCCTTATTGACACATCAGTGCGAACAAGAAAACTCCTGTCAAGACAATACCTTTGCAGTTTGCACCATACAAGGGCGATGCAAAAAACCAGAAGAACTATTGTAGAAGTTGCAATAAGCCTCATTTATCCAATACGTTAGGAATGTGAAATCAGATATCAGCTGCGGTGCTTTAAAATTAGGATGTAATGTAATCTTTTACCAACCCATCTATCCCTTTTTTTGGTGAATATGGAGAGGGAAGTAGGTAACTACACGACACGCAGACACTGAAGGGTATTGGAGGCCCAGCCAAATCGCCAAGTCAAATTTGCCTTCCATTTCCTAATTTCGAATATGTGGAGATTATGGAGAAGACTCACATGCTTGAGCAAAGTTTTAGATCCTATTCATTCCTCTAATAACTTTTAATTTCAACAAAATTCATCTTCTACCATTTCAATTGGATATGAAGTCATGACTTCCACGGCAAAAACTTCTTAGGCCTATAAACTTGGACAAAATACTCAAATTTTACATCCCTAGCACGTTTTTAGTAACTTCAAGAATTAAACGAAAAAATAAGGATTGGATCTTCAACCCAGATCATATATGACTCGGGTAATTCACGGATTAGATGAGAGCAAACTTATACCAGTAAAGTAGAAAATCGAATAAGTAATAACAAATGTGACATAAGAACGACCAGGATCTTTATCTCATTGTTCACAAACTCTAAAGTTGTAAATATACAAAGAAAAGATGGAAAAAATTCGTAACCATCTTATTTTCCACCTTTATTAAATTAGAACAAGTTTGATTCATTCCTATCTGTTCTCCAAGCACACCTAAATATTGCAGTTTAACCAAGAGTGAATGAGAGGAGGGGAGAGAAAGGAAAACAAGTAGAATCCAATATATCCATAAAAACCTATTGTGATTAAGTTTGAGCCACTGGCTCTTTGAATCAGTTCATAAGAAGGATTACACGAGGTATCAAAGCTATCTGTGTCAGTTCAGTTCACTGTTTCATCCACTAAATTCAATTTGCTTCCTACATAACTATTTCCAACCAGATCACCGAATAAAATAAACAAATGATATTTGGCATTGTAATTAAAATTTTTATTCACCAAGAACAGACACTTGTACTTCATTTAAGGCAGTATTGGAAGAATCACCACAAGAACCATTACCCCCAACATGTCTTCCCATGATGACATCAGTTGTAGGAAATGAGCATCAAGCTCGTCAGTCGTCACTGGAAAGCAGAGCTCACAAAAAATATTTTTACTATCATCCCCATAAAACCTACAGGGAAAAGGCAATATTAACAGTATAGTTAGTTATGCCATGAAGGTTGCAAGTTAGAAAGCACAGATACAACATGATGCTGACACTGAAATATGGAAAATCTTAAAATTATAGGACGAGTACAACTAAAATACAACAAATAAAATAGTTAAATTTCAATTAAAAACTCAAATATTAGATCAACAGAGATAAACGATGTTAGAATAAATCATTAACATAATAAAATATTATCATTTGTCCAAATATTGTTGTAGTCTTGTCTATATTGATATAGAAGTTCAAAAATTAGAACTGAAAAAACTGTAAAACGAAAACTAGGATTATCAAGTATCTGTAAAGTATTGGTCTTACCTTTGGTTACAAATACCATAAACACAAGGTTCAAGTCACTTATGTTATCCCAGAAAATAAAAGGAAATAGAAATTCACGAAATATTAATGATTAAGCATATAAGTAAGTTCTTTATAGTACAAAGAGCTACATAATCAACACAATATCAAAATGTAAGGAAATATTAATTTTATTTATGTAAATAAAAATAGCAGATACTGTTACTTATAATCAAGAATAAGTAGATCCAGCAAAAAATAAACTCACCCCTGTATAGCATGCATCTCCATAACAAAAAGAATCTCACTCTGAACTGAGACAATCTCAACTTTGAATTCATAATGAAGTGACCTTCTCCATTCACAAACTATGTGCAACTTATAAAAATCCAATTTTAGTGAATGTAGCATGCCCCCAAATTTAATCTAAGCCTGTCAACTATCTAAACTTCACCATTGTACAAGACGCATAAGCAAATATGATGCATTACCAGGTACACACGCTCACACGAGTACATGCCTAATACCTTTTTGTTTTGCAAATTTCACTATCAAATACCTTTGGGCACAATCTCAATCAAGCATTGCAATGGGCTGATATCACTCGAGTACAAGCTAGACCATGCAAAATACTGAATTTTGTTGGTACATTATATGGATAACTACTAAATGAAACAAACAGCTACTTCATATGTTGTGTGGATATCCCTCTTTAGATATTTTTGCTTAATTGAGATATTTTGAGGTTTGTGGAGAACTTAGAACATAATAAACCTTGGTTTGCATATATCCTACGATTCAATTCATTATCAATGTTCTACATATTTCAATATAATATGTCCTGCAGTATGTCAATCTCAACACAAATCATTTTATAGCACAAACTACATCTGGGGATTAATATTAACAACTTAACATGTTAATCCAGAGTTAGTAGGATGTGAAGGACATTAACATGTTACTCCAAATTTGTTTCACAAAGAATGGATATCGCGGGTTGCAGAAACACCAATCCTTTCCACAACGAAACACACATTAGACAATTTCATCTTCAATGACCTCACCAATAAATCAAATCAGTCAAGTGCAAACAAATTCACTCTACTGAGCACGAAAATTTCACATAAAACACGAGTCCTCAATAGCAAACCCTGAAAAAGATAAAAACAAATTACCATGTTGAGTGTCCATTATAAGAGAGGAGTCCTCTGAGAAACCCTAGCTTTCTCGGCATCAATAATAGACTCCATCAACTTGACTGCATTATCAAGCTTCCCTTTCGCATTGACCACAACATAATCAAAATTCTTGACATGCTTCATCTCCTCCCTGGCAGTACCAATCCTCACCAGCAACGACTCCACGGTCTCCGTATTCCGGTCCACGAGCCTCTCCACCAACGCCATTTCGCTCTCCGCCGCCACAAACACAAACACCGCCGACTTCCCGAGCACCTTCTTCAACGTGGCAGCTCCCTGAATATCAACCCTCAAAACGACGTCGCAGCCTTTCGCGAGACACTCCCGAATCTGCTGCTTCGGCACGCCCTTGTAGTCACCGTAGACCAGCGCGTACTCCAGCAGCTCCTCCCGCTCCACCATCCCGAGAAACTCCTCCTTGGAGACGAAGATGTAGTCCTTCCCGTCGACCTCGGCGGGGCGACGGGGGCGCGTGGTGGCGGTGACAACGAAGTGGAGGGAGCGGCGGGAGTCGCGGAGGCGCGCGATGAGGGCGTCCTTGCCGACGCCGCTGGGGCCGCTGATGACGATGATTAGAGGGTTAGGGTTTGGGGAGAGAGGCTCCGAGCTGAAAGGGGAGCCTATGGAAGCTTCTAGGGCGCGGAGGAGGTCGGAGGGTTCTGCTTTTTCCAAAGTGGGGATTGGGACGGATAAGGGTCTTCGCGCGTCCCCCATTTTGGAAGAGGAGAAGGATTTGATGGTGTGGGAAGATAAGGGTTTTAGGGTGAGTGAGGAGGAGTTGAGAATGGTTAAGGAGGAAGATTGGGGTTTTGAAAGACGGGGAAGAGAGGTGCATAGGAGCCTGCGGAGCATGGAGCACTCGCTGTAAATACTACTGCTCGTCCACATGAGATAGATAGATTGATGAGAAGAGGTTTAGTAAAAAAATATTTAAGACCATACTTTCTACGTGTTCATATTTATACTCACACCGCTATTTTCCTAAGAGCATCTCCAATGCAAGGAACCCAATTGGGTTTCTTAAGCAACTTTTTGTGGCCCCCGCATTACTTTTTGTGGTCCCCGCAGTGCCATGTCACTCCTAAGCAACTCATCCAATATTTTACTCCAATGCAAGAAATCACAAGGAACTAAAAAAAATCCACATATTTATATTTTTTATAATAAAACTTAACATTT